>APFE031672168.1:0-13746 GCA_000404065.3 Pinus taeda | reverse complement strand
AACTAGATATTGTTGTATCCATTTTCTCGTTAACATTTTTTATACACCTTTATATTTTTTCATTAACTTTGAGGTCCATTTTTTATACCTGCCAATATAAAAGCCCTTTACACCCTATATATCCCCAAATATATTCTGTCATTTTTTCCTCAATATATATTTCAAAATATAAATGCAAATAATATGGTATTTCTCCACCATAAAACTTTGTATAACTTACAAACAATAAACTTTTTACCCCTAAAATAAATCTAGAACAATATTTCTCCCCCAATAAAACCAAGTATAAATTACAAACAATAAATATTACCCCTAAAATAAATCTTAAACGCTGCTTCTTTCAAATTTCCCATCCATAAAATACCAAAAATAACGATAAATTATATAATGGATCCTACCAATCAAATAAAATATTTAACATAAACTTTCTTTAAAGTGCAAATATTTTACACTTTACTTAATCTTATTCATATTTAATTAAACTTAAAATTAAAAGGTTTTATATGTTAAAAATTTTTTATATATATAAATGTTAAACGCAATTTTTTTCAATTTTAATATGATTGCTCATTCCAAATATATCATTAACTGTATACCACGTTGATATTCCCTTTATAAATTGGACAACAACTTTTTTCCACGATATTACAATATTTTTTTAAATAAATAAATATAATTGATTTGTCATTAAATTTATTGTAACGCTAAATATAAAATAAAAATAAATTCTGATGAGAATTTTTTCATTTTAAAATTTTTGAGATGTGTGTTATTCACGTTATTTTACGTAAATCTAAAGTTTTAGAATTTAGTAGATATGAAGAAAGATATAATATATTTCAACACTTACAATTAACCAACTAAGAAAATACACTATATTTTTACTTCATGTAAGCAATTTTTTTATCATTTTTTTTATGAAAAAAAAATTAAGCAGGAAAGATCACAGGTTTCTTAAAAATATTTTAAATCGTAATTAAAATTATTTTTTATATTATAATTAAAATTTTCTTTCACTCAGGTAAAGGTGACATAAAAATATTTAACATTAGATAAATAATGGGTATTTTTTTTATCCATTGAGATCATGGTAATTATTATGTAATTTAATTTAGGGGAAAAAAAAAGATTAAGCAAGATATGAATGACCGCGAGGTTTTTTAAATTATTTTAAAACGTAATTTAAAAATATATCTTTTTAATATTATAATTAAGATTATTTTTTTGAGTTATGTAAAGTTGATATAAAAATAGTTTAAAATTTAGATTAAAATTATGGGAAAAAAACAATTTATTTTCAGAAGAAATATAGATAATATTAAATTAAAGTTTAAGGAAAATTTGTAATGTGATAAAAGTTGTGAGGACAAAGGAATTATTAAACGGTATTATAAGAACCTGATCACACAACAACATAAAAATCAAAACTCTCTTTTTCTTGATTAGTATAAAGAAGAAAATAAATATTGTTAAAATAACAACAAATTTACATGAGCACCATAGTGAAAGTGGGTGTTTATAAATTCTCAAAATAAACATGAAATGAAAAGGTGCATCACCTCTACTAACATAAAAAAAACCAACATTTTTAAAATAAAAACAACTTTCATGAGTTTCATAATGAAAATAAATATTGAAAATTCTCAAAATATTATGAAATGCAAAAATCTATCACCTCTACAATTTAATCAAATTGGAAAATGGAAAATAATATAAAAAAATATATTTCATTTATATTTTAATAAATTCTAATTTCAAAAGTATGTTATAATAATTACTAAACTTATTTAACATTTTAACCAACAAAGTAATAAATAATTTTGAATACTCCTAAATATTTTTAAATATAAAATATAGATCTTCTCGCTATTGAGCATATTTGCCAACTATGATGGTATTATAAATATTATCATTTTAAAATATATAATAATAAAAAATTTACTTAATATATTGACAAATTTTATTAAACACATTTGGCTTATTAAAAGATTTAACATATAAAATATTGTACAAGTTTTAATAACTATTTCGATTTCCTCACAATTCTTATATTACTATACGCCTGCCAAACAGCTCTTCCTCTTTTAACTTTACAAAACACACATTGAGGTCCACTCCACGAGGCTGAATCTGGTTGACGTTGTAACTTTGTTCTTCGTGCATCATTTTAATTAAATCAGGTTGGTCAGGTGTGGGTGTACATGTACATATTAGTTAGTTTAGTGTTTGTATTTTGTGTATATGTATATTAATATAACATAATTTGGTTTAGTTAATTTTAATGCTCGTATAAAGTCCTCCCTATAGAGTTGTCATGGATATTGTTGGATATTGTTACTTTAATAGTTGTTACAAAGTCTATTACTTCCTAATTTATACTTCAATGATCTATAACTAAATGTTCCATGCATATTGTTACTTTAATAGCTGCTACAAAGTCTATTACTTCCTAATCTATGCTTCAATGGCCTATAATTAAATGTTCCATTTAATATTTAGTAAAAATAATACTAAAGAAATAGTTGTTATGGATATTGTTACTTCAATATTTGTTACAAAATCTATTACTTCTTATTTTATGCTTCAATGATTTATAAGTAAATATTTCATTCAATTATTTAACAAAAATATTACAAAAGACATAAGCTTTTTTAGTAAGTATTTAACATACTGTAAATAGCTCTATAGAGTAAACATAAGGCTTTGGAAATTTTATTTGTGCCACATGAATAAATAATTTGTGCCACATGAATAAATAATGGAAGTTTATGTGATATCTATTGAGTAGAGTAGTCAGAATAAAGGTAGGCATAATTGTTGCATAGGAGTTTTAATTAAGAAAAGTAACATAAATTAGAATTATATTTACAAAGTTTTGATTCATAAAAAGTGTTATTTTATGTTTTATAATAGTTTTAGAAACAAACAAACAATAAATTATCACGGGGATTTATTTAATGAATTTCTGACATATAAATTGGGTTTCTGGCATATTAAATAATACCCTTAATTTAATCACACATTAGAAAATATTTTTAAATCATATTATTTAACCCATACCAATATGAACTCAATACATCTTCCCAATTTTAAAAATCTCTATTTTCACACACACACACCCAATATAAATACATGTGATATTATATTTCTCCCCAATACAACTCAGTGTAAATTACAAAAAATAAATAATTAACCGATAGATTAAATTTCGAAAACTAATTCTTGCAATTTTCTCATCCATAAAATATCAAAATAACTAACAAATTACATAATAAATCCTTACTAATAAAATAAAATATCAAAATAAGCTTTTTAAAGTGAAAATATTTACAGTTATACTTATTATTCCTATTTAATAATTTTAAAATTAAATTTTCATATAATTTATATTAATTATATGTATATTCGTAATTTCCTGGTCTTATATATTTAATTATATATATATTTATATATATAAACGAACTGTCATTTTAATAGATCCACTCATTCAAAATTATTCATATAACTATAACTTTGTAGTTTCCTTATAAATATGAACAATCACGTTGTTCTCCATGAGTGTACAAAATAATTTATTTCTCTTTTAAAATCAATAAATATAATTATTTTGTTCATTCAATTTATTGAAAATAAAATATAAATAGATAAAATTGTCTGATAAAATTCTTTCGATTTTAAATTTTGTTGTATTTGTGTCATTTAGTTATTATATAAATCTTTAAAATTTTGTAAATAAAATAAATTCTTGATAACGAATCTACATTTTAATTTGGTTAATCAATATTATAATTAGAAATTAAACCTAAATAATATAAATTAAAAATAAATAAATAAATATATATATATTATATATATATATATATATATTAATTATTATATTATAAAAAATATCTAATATTGATATAAATATAGTAAAGGGGTTTGTTTTCTATTAAGATTATGGTAATTATTAGGTAATTAATTTATAAGAAAATATCAAACATGAAGATTAGAGGTTTTTTAAAATTTCTTAGAATTATAGTAGACTTATTTTTGGCTCATTAAAGATGACCTAAAAATACTTAATATTAGATAAACCATGGATAAAGAAATATATCATTTCTTAAAATATGGATAATACTATTTTTTTTTTTATATTCAAGGTTTTGTGATCCATAATGAATTAAGAAAAATCTTTTGATAGAAATCACATAAGAGAATTTTTTGGCCAACGTTTTTTGAACCTAGTCCTAATGATGAAACACACTAGTTTGTTCGAAAAGCGTTGGCCAAAAATTTCTCTTATGTGATTTCTACCAAAAGGCTTTACTTAAGTAAAAATATTGTTAAATTAAAATTTAAGGAGAAATTGTGATGTGATAAACAGTTAGAGGAAAAAAAAATTCAAAAAAGTATTATAAAGATATGATCAATTCAAATGTCAAAACTCAAAACTCTTTCTTAGCCTTATCAATATAAAGAAGAAAATAAACATTATTAAAATAAAAACAAATTTACATGAGCTTCATAATGAAAACGGGTTTTGATAAATTCTGAAAATACGGTGAATGAGAAAGTGTATCACCTTTAATAAGGTAGAAAATAAACATTCTTAAAATAAGAACTTTTCTTGAGTTTCATAATGAAAATGGGTGTTAATAAATTTTCAAAGTATCATTAAATGAGAAAGTCAATCACCTCTATGATATTAAGTGATTTCAAAATGAAAAATAACTAGGAAAAATACTTTTATTTATATTTAAATAAATTCCCACAATTTCAAAATATTTATAAACTCTAACCATTTAATTTTAACCCAACCAAAATTATATTGATTTTGGGATTTATTAATTTTTCATATAAAAATACAATTCAAATAAACTCTCTCCTTATGAAGCAATTCCCACTATGATGATTATAACAATTTTATCATAAAATATATAAATAATAAAATACTTTATTTAATATAGATATGACAAATTTTATTAAACGCATTTGTTTCATTAAAGGATTTAACGTTTTAATAACTATTTCGATTTCCTCACAATTCTTATCTACTTTACGCCTGTCAAACAGCTCTTCCTCTCGTTAACTTACAAAGCACACATTGAAGTCCATTCCACGAGGCTGAATCCGGTTGGCCCTGTAACTTTGTTCTTCGTGCATCATTTCAATTAAATCAGGTTGTTCAGGTGTTGGTGTACATGTACATATAAGTTAGTTTAGTGTTTGTATTTGGTGTACATGCATATTAATATAACTTAAAATTTTATATTTAGTTTTAATTTTAATGTTGGTATAAAATTAAATTTAAATTAATATAATTTTTTTCTTATTTTTTTGGTTCATTCTGGCTAATTTATGTAATTATTTTAATATAATACTTTTAGAAGAGGTCAAGGTTTCTGTACCTATTGTAATTGTTTATAATGCGACTTTTTGAACGCCTTTTCAGTGGGTTTTTCTGGTCAAATTCCGGCAGCAATTTATTGGAATCGCAACTTTGATAGCTAATTTTTGCACAATCAAAGAGTCCCACAGGTTTTTCAGGGTGCTGAATCCAAATATGCAGTTAAAAAACCATTTTAACTGCAATAAATCAACATTTAACCATAATTTCTTCTGTCGGATTTCGTCACCGAAACCTCTAAAAAGTAGCATTATAAACCACTCCCCTATTGGAGTTGAGCATTTAGGTTTAGGAGTGCAGGTAAAAGACAAAACCGCTGACATCATTGCACTGACGTGTTTTAGGTATCCAAAGGTATGAGGTAATGGGGAAGCGCAATTGCCGATGCCGCAGGATTCGTTCCGAGAAAGCCTGATTTTAGTCCGACAAAATAAATTAGTCATGGAATGCGGGCTCGACCTAATTAAACAAGGCATGTCCCGTATCTTTCCTCCTTCCTGCACCGTTTCAGTTACGCCAGTTTGGTCTCCCAACTTTGTTCATCGTGCACCATTTTGGGGGTAAAGGTCGATAGCGCCATTATGCTGAAGTGTTTCAGGTGTCCAAGGGCAATAGGCCAGTAAAGAGAAAGCGCACTTGAAGATGCCGCGGGATTCGTACCGAGAAAACCTTCATTTAATTCGACAAAATAGGGTTATCCATGGAATTGGACATAATTGGAAAACAGCGGGAGCGACAAAAGAATCTCACCTTCAGCGCCCCTTTTTTGAAATTAGATTTGATCTAAGTTTGGTTAAATTTGCTGAAAAAATACGATTGTACTCAATATTTTTCTTAGAGTTTCTAGGTGCGCGCCAGGGGATTCGGACCTGAAAGACCTAATTTTAATTGAATAAATAATCGACGCGAGAGCTCCGCGATACGGCTCCGACGAGGACATCGAATCTCGATACTGCATATTTTATTTATATGTAGAAACTTTGGCTGGATGCCAGAGTTGAGCCACTAAAATGCATTTCAATCCTATACATCCACAGGAACAAGAAATAACATGTGACCAACCCTTACTCTCTATTTATGCTGGACCAGCAGAGAACCCAAATCTTTATGTTTTTGAAGCAAACTCTTTTATTAAATATGAGCACCGACGGTCTTACTCGTCCATCGTTGTGTCATTCCCGACTATCCATTCCTCCGAAATTTTGCGATCTTAGTGAACAAGAAAAATGTCTGGCGCTGTTGTCGCTGTGCCCATCATGGTCTCCCCTTATGAGTTAATATTCAAGGTTAGTCAATGTCATATACTCGTTGTGTATGTATTTGGGTCGAGTTGTTCGGACATATGGGTGATTGTTTTTTATTGGATTGAGTAATGCCCATTGGAATTGCTGTTGTGTGTATATATGTATATCGCTGGGTGGGATCTGGGATTTACAAGTGAATGTGTATCAGATTTGTTGCAGACTAATTTATTATTCGCCTGTTCCTATGTAGATTCTCGGATTCACATTCAATTTATGGGATGTATTGCAGGCTGTGGGCAATGGCAATATCTCTACTGCTGATGTGGGTCTGATCTACAACCAAGAGCTTCAAAATAATGACACAGCCTCCTCTTCTGCGGTCTATACCGACATCGCGTGCTCGACAACGACAGAACCCGCGAGCACCTGTTCGACAAGGCCATCACGCCCAGTGATGTCGGGAAGCTGAACCGTCTTGTCATCCCGAAGCAGCACGCTGAGAAATACTTTCCACTCAACGAAGGGTCGGGCAGGGACAAGACCAAAGGGGTTCTGCTAAATTTCGAGGACACCAGACAAAAGATACGGCGGTTCCGCTATTCTTACTGGAGTTGCAGCGAGAGCTACGTGCTCACCAAAGGGCTGGAGTCGGTACGTCAAAGAAAAATGCCTCCAAGCCGGCGACGTCGTTACCTTTCAGCGAAGCTGCCGCTCGCGCTGCCTTTTCATCAACGTCCGCCGCCGCCCTTCCTATCTCCTCCCTTCTGCTGCCTCACCACCGTCCGCTCAAACGCTGCCCTATGGCCGTCAAGCCGTTAAACGCGCCGCCACCGCTAGACATTGACTCAGTTGGCCATAGTTCGATTCCTTGCGTTGGCAAACGGAACCCTCTCATCTTCTTGTCTGCCCTCAAATCTGCGTCATATGACGGGCAACCGTTCCCATTCCATGTTGGCGATCTCCAGCGGCCGTCTCTGTCAAACAACTGCAATTCTTATTCGTCTTCGGTCCGGCTGTTCGGAGTAAATTTGCCGCGGCCGCCATTAAATCTTTGCGCAGGAATAACGGTCGAGGAAGAAGCGGAAATGGGAGGCAGCGTTGACGGAGGCATTGGCCGATTCGACAACAGTTTTAACGGGTATGGTTTGTGATTTATGATTGGTTTTCCTACACGAAAATATTGTAAAATTCGAGATTTATTGAAATTTATTTACATAGCGATTGTATATACAAATTATTTAAGATCCGACAGGAAAGTATAACATACATTTCCTTGAATCTCAAGGAGAATTTGACTTTAATTAATTATAGTTTGATTGCTCTGCTAACCCTACCTCTGCCGCTGCTTCAGTTGACATCCATTAGGGTTAATGGTGACCGAAACTTCTTAACATAATACAACCTATACCTTAATTTAGCTGCAATCAATTTTAATTGAAAAATTAGAGTTAGGAAGAAAGTTAAGACAGAGATGTCGCTTGTATAAACTATATATTGAAACCAGTATATGTAAACTTATTTAATAAACTTATAATTTAATAGGATAGTGTCGAATTAAAATTTGAAGAAAATAAGTAATAAATAGGAGTAGAAATATAATACTTAAAACTCAGTGAGGAGTGTTGTATTTGGCTCGCAAAAGCATTATTGTAATGGATACAACGCATAAAGCCATTAAAAATAGCAAGAGAAGTGTTTAATATTTGCTAGAGTGTTTAATATTTGCATATGGTTAAGAAAACTTGTTGGAGATATGGTTACTTAAAGCTTCCAATAATGCATATGGTTAAGAAAAGCTGTTGGAAATATTGTTATTTAAAGCTTCCAATAATGCATATGGTTAAGAGAAGCTATTGAAGATATGGTTACTTAAAGCTTCCAATAATAACAAAGGCAACTGTGTAGCATTAGTCACTGCCCTTGCCGAGTTGCAACACCTTTAATTTAACATGGTCTTACAAGACTTTTATTTTAAAATGGTTCATTTATCTATAAATTGTTTTTAAAAGCTATTTTTCAAACTAAAAAAAGTGATTTCACAACTTCAAATTTCACATAAGTATTATGCATAGAATAATGATACCTACATATATTAATTATCATTTTGACATGAGCAATAAACATAATATTCCTTGAAAAATGGCATTATAAAGGCACAATAAAGATGGAATACTAGTTATCATTTATACTAAGAAAACTTATTTACAAAAGTTGGTATCAGTAATTTTCTTTCTAGCCACGTAGTATGACCTACCAGAAGTAATATTCCTTGAGAAATGGGATTGTAATTGCATATTAAACATTGAATACTAGTTATCATTTATACAAAGGAAAAAACAATTGACTTATTTACAGAAAAACAACTAACTTATTTACAGAAGTATCACTAATTTTATTTCCATCCTTGTAGTATTACCTATAGGAAGTAATATTCCTTAAAAAATGAGATTGTAATCACACAAGATTGTCTGATTAGCCCTTCTTACCAATTAGCCCGCAAGTCCAACAGAACATTGCAACTCATTGTTCATGAATTCTCTCTATTGTTGGAAAGGCGGAGGAGACAAAGCAAAAATAATTCACACATAAAACATGAGATACTGCTCTTCTATTGATCACACAAAACATGATACTTACAATGAACCCAGTGAAGGGTATTTATCCTTTCCCAACTAGAGACTTGCCTAAAATATCTTGACATGCAAACACATGCAAACACACACTAAAAGTTGTTGATCACTCAGTTAACTGACTCCCTAAGTTTAGCCAAATCCTCATGTAGGAGTAATCAGCTTCTTTTAACACTCCCCCTTAATTACAACTACTAAACTAAAACATCACTAATGAAAACTAAAACATGCCCACTGTTCTATGTCTCAACTAGGCTTACAACACCCAAATTTCGTCTATGAAATTGAAACACATCTTATGCTAATAACTTGATCAGCCAATTGATCACTAGATTTACAAGGCTTCAAGTGCACTTCTCCATTGCTCACAAGTTCTCTAATAAAGTGATATCTAGTATCAATACTATATTTTTGTTGATCCTCACTGTTTCTGCTTGAGTCCATTAAATAGTCTTCTTAACCACACTGCTTGACATGCTGCTAATGTTGCTGCTACATATTCTACTTTTGCTGACAAAAGTGTCACAATGGGCTACTTCTTAGATGACCATGAAATCACACCTGAACCGAGGTGGAACAAAAAACTAGAAGTGTTCTTCCTATCATCCACGATGCTTGAAAAAAAATTATTTGTGTATCCAATCAAATCCTTCTTTTCCGTGCTTGGATACATTATGCCACAATCTCTAGTTTCTGCTACATATCTCAGAATTCTTTTTCCTGCACTCCAATGTGTCTCTTTTGAAGTTTGCATAAATCTGGAATTAAAACTCACTCCTTGCATGACATCCAATCTTGTAGCTGTGAGATACATGAGGCTACCGACCAATATTTTCAATAGAGTTGGATTGACATATGATCCTACATCATCCTTACTTAACTTTGTAACTGTTGCAACTAGTGGAGGGACAGGTTTGCAATTTTCCATCCTAAATCTTTTCAACAAATCTTTCATATATTTATTTTGACAAATAAGAATTCCTTTTTGAGATTTCTCAACTCCTATTCCAAGAAAACATTTCATGAGACCAAGATATGTCATCTCAAATTCTTTCATCATGGCTGCTTTAAATTCATCTATCTCAAAATCACCTATAAAAATCATGTCATCAACATATAAGAAAACAATCAAAATCTGTCCATGCTCATTTACCTTTGTGTACAAGGGTAGGCTCAATGTTGCTTCTGCAAAATCCATTCTTGATCATGTAGCTATCAATTCCTGTATACCAAGCTCTAGGCGCTTGGTTCAGTCCATGGAGCATTTTCTTCAACCTGTAAATTTTCTCTCAACTTCATATCTTAGAGGGTGCTACACATAAATTTATTCTTCTAGAGTCTATTCATGGTTGCTGCGAGAATCATTTTGCTACAAGTCTTACTTTAAATCTATCAATCTCACCTTTCTCATTCAACTTTGTCTTGTACACCCACTTCACACCAATGACACTTTTGTCCTTTGGTAAATCAACCAAATCCCATGTATCATTCTTTTCAATTGCTTCAATTTCCTCATCCATGGCTTGCACCCTATTTTCATCTCTAATTTCTTCTTTAAGTGAAGAAGGTTGGAATGGAAAAAATGCAAAATTTGAGCTAACATCCAAATCATCATAAATATCTTTCAAACTTCTCAGCTTTCTCTTACCATTTCTTTAGTCATCACCTAATTGATTGCTGGGAGAATCTTGATCTGTTGATTTGCTTGAAGATCCATGTTGCCTTGAAAATCTTGGAGTCCTTGTTGGTGTGTCTCTATTTGGCATCTTCGCCTGTGACTCTTGTTCCTCCTTTTCTGCTACATCATCTTCTTCCATCAATGGAACTTGTGCATCAACTATTTTGTCTATAGTTCCATTCCATGACTCTTGTTCCTTGAACACAATATCTCTACTAATTATGGTCTTCCTTCTTAGAGGGTTATATAGTTTGTAAGCTTTTGATTACTCACTATAACCAATGAATATGCATTTTTCGCTTTTATCATCCAATTTTCCTCTTCGCTCTTTAGGCACATGTGCATAAGCTACACATCCAAATACATTGAGATGAGATACACTACAACACATATGTTGGCTTGATGGGGCCTAACCCAGGTTTGGAGTTAATTAGCCAAACAAATCCCTACACTACTGGCCCTTTCGGCATCAACTTGCGGAGCGCTGATTGAAGTCTCACCCAAAGCAATATAGGGGGATGCTAGAACCAAGTTTCCGCACCCTTGATATGTCTGAGGGATCGATTTAGTCCAGCTGTGCCTACCTTAGCCCAAGTTACTTTGCGCACTGTTCTGACCTGTGATACCTTTGTGATCTTCTATAATTGTCCTTCGTGCAACCCTAATTAGGGGTTGAGGTGATTTCACGTTGCTATGGCAACAATATGTGTTGTTTCCCCAGGTTACATCGTGTATCTTACTTATCCTGTTATAGATGTTAGTCAACTTCACATAAACAGATACTTTAACTCACATTTACTTAATTTACACAATTATATATGTTCGCGCACCGTATAGACAACATAAATGCAATTTATACCCAATATATTCGATACAGAAAAGAGGAAATAAATACACATAATTGATGTAAAACTTCTATTTATTAATGCTTCAACAGCTACAGATGTGGCTCACCCTACGCACATAGCTGCAGGGGTCCGCGCACTCAGCTGCAGAGCCCTCTCCTACCCTACGACCCAAAGACTCGACTTTTCCCTTAGATATTTTGTTATGCTTCTATTCAATGATCATTCAATTGATTCGATGTCTTAACTACTTAGAGCCTCGCTCTATTTATATAATCCCATGGTCTGTGGACCATGTGTAGATCTCTATATCCGACATTACATTACAAAATTAATGGCGAACAAACCTATGACTCATTTACAGGCTACGCACTCCGCGCCCACAAAATGTGGAGTCTTTACATCAAAGATACAATTTATGACCAAAATCTGGGATTTTATCCCCAAAAATTCCCTTGGTGGATCTCGCGCCCAACAGGCCGCCAACACAAACACCGTGACTTGCCCTCAAGTCGCTCTGTCGGTGCGAACATCTTAGCATGTAGACCTCCCAACTCTGCCTGGACTGCTGCAAGGTCGGCAACACACTGAGCAATTGCCTCTTGTACTTCCTAGATGCACTATTCAGAAACTATAGTAGCTGAACTACTTCCCTGAACTTGTTCCTGTGTGCCCTACATCTATGTAGGCTTTGCTTCAATAGAGGTTGTAATGATGAACGTCTCATCAATCCATAGTTGTACGCACGCCTTCGAAACATTTTCCTTGTGTTAAGCAGCATCCACCTGCTCCTTGAGCACTTTTGCCTACTGCATCCGCACAAGCCTTTGTGTAAGGGCAACCATCTATGCGGTCCCTTTTATCTTATCATATTTCTGCTGCAGCATACACGCCTCTGTTTCTAAGCACTGTATGTTCGGGTCCTCCTCTAGAGTGGTGAGAACCTTGAACGACTCTTCAAATAGCCTGGTGCATTCTTTCACTACACTATTGGACTCTGCTATGGTAGCTGTAATCGTGTTGACGCACTGTTCCTTAACCTCCGGCAACGTTGAAGGTTGTGCCTTCAATTTTAGCTTGGTTATCTGAAGGTTCAACTACAACTGAACCTTGGCCATCTCTCCTTTCACCTCGCGCACCCCTTTGCTACTTTTCGGATGTGCGCCTTCGTTTGTTACTCTACTTGGATGGCCAACTTTGGGACCATCTGGCAGGCTTCGTCAACCACCTGCACAATCTATCAGTTATGCGCCACTACTTTGTCACGTTGTAGGTTCAACTGTTCAATGTTGATGTGCTTCTCACTCATGACATAGAGCACGCAACCCTCCCTAACTCACAGTTCTACGGTAACTTTGTCGTGCAAAACATAGAGTGTCTCCCAAGGGAGAACAACCATGTTTGTCCCGATTCCCTTTAATCCACTGACCATATGCCTGTTTGCCTCATTTTCTATAACTAGTGCTCCTTCTGGCAGCACTATAGTGTTGGCCATGTGGGTGCGTAGCATTTCCTCAGCCGCAGTCGTAACTACTGCGAGGCTGGTTGACAGGTTACCAACCTATGGAGTGTGCACCTGAAACTCCTGTATCTACGCCTGGAGGGTCCCCAACGCCATCTGATTTTCCTCCACGAATTGCTGGAGGGCCTTTGTGGCTCACCATCTCCCCAATGTCATGTAGATCCCCCTCGGTGAGGGTGATCGAGTAGAAAGAAGTCTTTGATGCCTTCGACTTCTTTCGTGGCCCTACCTGCTCTCTTAGGTACTGTCGTTTCAATTGTGTGGACGTTGTCTACGGGTCCGCGCCACCTTCCTCTGGATCTGTTTCCTATTCAGTTGAAGGAAACTTATGGCCTTCGCACTCCTTATCTGTTGTCTTCTGCTGCTCTTCTGCTACCTTCATAACGTCGCACGCCTCCTACACCTTGGCTACTGCTGCAACATTCCTTCGATTTTTTG
>APFE031672164.1:0-14330 GCA_000404065.3 Pinus taeda | reverse complement strand
TCAAGAAGTTGTTGACACATGCACCAATGCTACATATTGCAGATCCGAGCAAAGAATTTGTAGTATGTACAGATTCTCACAAGAGAGGATTTAGTTGAGACCTTGTGCAGGATGAACAGGTGGTATGTTGCGAGTCCCACAAACTTAATGAGCATGAGCATAACTACCTCATGGATGATATTGATCTAGCAAATAATATACATGCACTGAAGATGTGGAGGCACTATCTTCTTGGTAGATGGTTTGTGCTTATGAGTGATCACATTAGGTTGAGGTATTTGTTTGACCAAATGAATCTAAATGTCAAGCAGGCTAGATGGTTTGCCACGATCAGCAAGTTTGACTTCGATATTAGGTACATAAAGGGTAAAGAGAACAAGGTGGTAGATGTTCTCAGCAAATGGGTACATGTACATCATTTTGCAGCTATAAGCTCCTATGGGACAGACTTACAAAATAGGATCTTGCAGGCAGGACATCAAGATGTTAGGTATATGGAGATTATGCACATGTTGCAAGAGGGTGATAGTACAGGTACATGTAGTGGTACAGGTACATGTGGCAGTACATGTATAGGTACAGGTGCGTAGGGCATGGACTATTGTCTTACACCGGAGGGATTGGTCAGGTTCTGAGATAGTATATATGTACCTGATAATTGTGAACTCAAACTGGTGAGATTGAGGGAATTTCATGCAAAAACTTATTCAAGCCACCTAGGTTATCAAAAGACACTCACAATATTGAAGAGATATTACTATTGGTTGAATCTGAAGAGGAATGTAGCAGCGTTTGTGGCTAGATTTTTCAACTGTCAGTGAGTGAAAGCATAGTGCAAACATCCAGGTGGACTGCTATAGCCAATTTATATTCTCAAGTAGAATTGGGAGGTCATTTCCGTGGATTTCATCACAGGGTTGCAAAAGATAGTGAAGTAGCATGATACCATCATGGTCATTGTGGAAAGGTTAGCAATGTTGCACACTTTGGTCCAATGAAGCCTACGTTCTCACCTAGTGACATGGCATAGGTATTCATCCCAGACGTGGTTAGACTAAATGGTGTCCCAAAGAAGATTGCGTTAGACAGGGACATAATGTTCACCTCCAAGTTTTGGAAGGAGTTATTTGAAGGTTTTGGCACCGAGTTGGCCTTTAACACAACTTATCATCCATAGATGGGTGGATAGACATAGAGGGTCAACAAGATATTGGAGGACATGTTGAGGTGCATGTGATGCATCAATAGAGGAAGTGGGAAGAGTATCTCCCTTTGGTCGAGTTTGCATACAAAAATGATTATCAGGAGTCACTGAGCGTGGTTCCTTTTGAGGCATTATATGGACATAGTTGTAACACTTCCATTACCTGGAGTGACCCACTTAGCAGGGTATTGACTGGACTTGATATCTTGGAAGATACAGAATAGGAGATGCAGGTGATCAAGAAGAATCTCAAGGAAACACAAGACAGGCAAAATATTTATGTAGACAGGAACAAGTTGTTTAAGGAGTTCCAGGTTGGGGAAAAAGTGTACTTACACATCAAACTGAAGATCTCATTCAGGATTGGCTCATGTGGCAAGATGGCACCATGGTTTTGTGGACCCTTCAATATCATTGAGAGGATTGGGCTACTAGCCTATCAACTTGCACTGCCTCCGACAGTGAAAGTCCAAGATGTTTTCCATGTCTCATTGCTTAAGAAGTGTGTTAAAGATGTTCATCATGTGATTGACTGGTTTGTATTGTAGGTCGAAATAGATGGTGAATTCAAACTAGAGCCTCAATGTATATTGCAGAAAAAGGTGGTCATGCTCTAGAATGTTGATTTGTTGTAGCATAGGATATGCTCTTGCCACAAAATTTGGTGGAGAGGTAGGGGCACATGAGATCTCCAATACCCAGAAAGGGTTTGGGAAGATTCCAAACAAATAAGTAGATATTAAAATAATTAATATTTTTATGGAGTCCCTAAGTCTAAACTTAGGGAAAATAAAATATTAATGTGTATTAATATGAACATGTGTTAGAATGGTCCAAACGACATGGATCAAGCCATATCATATCTTAGCCATTGATTAGGGACTTAATCTCGGCCATTGATATGTCAACAAGAAAAGTATAAGAGGAGGCTTGATGGTCACTTCGAGAACACACCAGAGTGATCAGTCATTCTATTCTCCAGAGCAGGCTTTTCTAAGAGAGATAGAATTAGTGATCAGGAGATGTAACTGAGGGGAATTTGAGTACAGGGAGACAGACAGGTAGAGATAGTGCCAAGAGAGCAGCGTAGTAGCCAAGGAGAGTGATGCAGAGCCAGCTAGGGCTCACATAGGGCCACATAGAGGTAGTGGGGAGTTGCGCAGAGCCTCAGGGAGGCCAGTGTTGCTGACACAGAGGGCCAGAAGGCTGACACAGGGAATCCCAAGTCTAACAGAGACCAATTAGGGGTAATGCAGGGCTAGAGTAGGACATAGAGGGGCTGACATAGTCCAGAGAGACGTTGACACTGGGGTTTTTGGGGAAGATTTCTACTAAGTAGTTGCCAAAAGGATTATCCGGGGCTTCAGCCAGGAGATTTGTCAGAAACTGTGAGGTATTACTGCTAAGGAAATTCTCTATTTGGGTAGGTTAGCTTCGATACCTAGATTGTACTATGATATTTCTTAATAAGGAAAACCTCAGATAGCTGCACCGATTTTCCCACATTCAGTTTTTCCGCAGGCATTAGTCCAAAAATAATGGTTTCATATGGCGTGTTTGTTTCTGTTTCTTCTAGTTGTTGATCTATAATATGTTGAGCATGCACTAGTGTTTATTTTTAGTATTTACATTATAAATAACTTGTTAAGTAAAATAACAAATAGGTAGCAATAAATCAGATAAAGTGCATGGAGGTTTTCTAGCTAAGTAAACTTAGAAACTTCAACATGGTATCAGAGGGTGATTGCAGATCACAGGAGGACTAAATGGCATCAGTTGAGCGAAGCAACAGCAACATAAAACAACTGTCCCGAGGTGATAAAAGTTGTTTATAGTAGAGCAGCAATGAGGAAGGGTGACACAGTGCCTACATCATCAAGGGTGAGCCAAGAAGAGGCAACACAAAGGCTAAGGAAGGAAAAAGAAGCCTCACATAGAGCCACACAATAGCTGGGGGGCTAACACAGTTGGCTGAGGAGGCTGGGTTGCTGGTGCCGGGATTGCGTAGAGCATAGGAGATCTCACCTTCAAGTCGTTGGGGTTTAGAAGGCCATGGGAATATTGCAGAGTGGAGTTGGTGAGTTACTATAGTTAGAACAATACCTGACAGAGCAAGGACAGAGGAGTTGCTAACAAGGGTTTCTAGCTGAGGAACCTAGATCAATGGTGTGGTTTCACAAGATGATCAGAGTAGGGGGCATCTCGACAGTGGTAGAAGGATTTCTAGGAGGGAAATGAGGACTCAGAGGGAGTCGAGAAGAGAAATTCTAGACTGGAAGTAGAGACTTAGAGGCGTAAAATAGAGAACTTCCAGGAGGGAAGTAGAGTAGCATCATGGCACTACAGGGAGCAAGAGATCAGGATAGACTGGACGGAGCATTGAACTTCGCAGTTTGGCAGGCCATAATCTTATATATACTTGACAAGAATCATGTCAAGAGCTTAGACTTGAAGGTAATAGCTATCCTAGTCAATCCTAATGATAATGACAAGTATGAGGAAGTGATGGCAAGGGCCAAGAGCATTATCCTTGGCAGGGTCAAGGATCATGTTGTACCACACATAGGCAAGAAGGTAACGACACTTGAGATGTGGAAGGCTCTCAAGAAGCTATACCAGCATACTTCTATGCAAAGAAGAATGTTGCTTGAGAATCAATTGAGGTCATATCAGATGAAGAAGGGAGAACCAATTGATACCCTCCTTGAAGGACTGAATGAGATTTGAGATCAGTTGACTGCTATAGAGGCAACACCGGATCAAGAGCTGATGGTGAGGATAGCCCTAAATGTTGTCTTAGAAGACTGGGAAGTATTTGTCCTAAGTATACTGGGCAGAGGTACACTTCCACCTTGGGATGAGCTGTGGGAAGCTCTTCACTAGGAAGAGGTCAGACGGCAGTTGGAGACAGGTAGCAGTAGCAAGGGGATCAAAGTCAAGTAGGATGAGGAAGATGTTACCCTAGCATCTGAGGGAAAGTAGGAAAAGTGGAAGAAAAATGATCTCTCCAAGATTAAGTGCTTCCACTGTGGGGAGCTGGGTCATTATATGACCCAGTGTCTGAGAAAGAAGAGTAAGGGAGAGTCTTTTGAGACTAAGGCAACGCTAGCAAGGGAAGAGAAGGAAGTTTTGATAGATGATGACTATGCCATGAGTGCCCATGACCACTTGAGCGGAAGTGGGGAGACATTGAGCTATAGTCTGGTGGACTATAGGTGATGAGGGGTAGGATCCTCAACGTACCCAGCCTCATGGATTAGACCTTGCTACGGGAGCCTCGAAGAGGATTAGCAGGACTGGCTGATGTGGGTAGAGATGGATGTAGATGGAGTAACAGAGAGAGCTACAATGCAAGAATCTTGAGACTATGTGAGGCTAGCAAGCTACAGTAGTGCAAGAGGCATATGAATGTTGCACTAGTGCAGGATGGCATAGAGAGGTGTGCAATGGTGCGAGATGCAGGGAGTTGTTGTAGCAGTGCATAGGTTAGAGAGGGAGCACTTGTCAGCATAAGAGGGAGCTTCAGCATCAGTGGGTGTCCCTAGCCCAGTATGGAGGTCAGTTGGGAGATCAAACACTTACTTCTCAGTAACTAAGTTGCAGTGCAGCAAAGGGAAACACGATGCAGAACGATGAGACGAGGTGTAGTGCAGATGTAGTGCTGGGAGAAAGGACTAGGAACAACACTGATGCAAAAGGAGTTGTCTTAAAGATGCAGAAGTGGCAGTGGTAGAACCATGGGTAGTAGTAGAGGATGCAACAGTGTAAAGGATGTTGGGCAGGAATGCCTAGCATCAGCACAGGTATCGATGCCGGATGATCAGAGCAATACTCAGTGAGGAGTATTGCTAGAGCATAATCCTTGCTAAGAGGGAGTGTTGATTTGGGGTAGCATCGTATGTTCTCAAGCCATGAAATTTGGTGGAGAGGTAGGGACACATGAGATCTCTAATACCTAGAAAAGGTTTGGGTAGATTCTAAACAAATGGGGAGATATTAAATAATTAATAATTTTGATTGAGTCCCTAAGTCTAGACTTAGGGAAAATAAAATATTAATGTGTATTAATATGAATTTGTGTTAGAATGGTCCAAAAGACATGGATCAAGCCATATTTAATATTTTTCATTGATTAGGGACTTAATCTCAGCCGTTGATATGTCAATAGGAAAATTATAAGAGAAGGCTTGAGGGTCATTTGGAGAACACACTAGAGTGATCAGGCATTCTATTCTCTAGAGCGGGGTTTGCTAAGAGAGATAGCATTAGTGATTAGGAGATGCCACCGAGGGTCATTTGAGTACAAAGAGATAGAGAGGCAGAGATAGTGTAGGGAGAGCAGTGGAGTACCGAGGGAGAGTGACGCAGAGCCAGCCAAGGCTCAAACAGAGGTAGTCAGGAGCTACACAGAGCCTCAGAGAGGCCAACATTGCTGATGCAGAGGGCCAGAGGGCTAATGTACGGTATCCCAGGGCTGACGCATACCCATCTGGGGCGGCACAAGGCCATCGTGGGACATAGAGTAGCTAACATAGTCTAAAGAGACGCTGGCAATGGGGTTTCTGTGGGACATAGAGTAGCTAACATAGTCTAAAGAGACGCTGGCAATGGGGTTTCTGGGGAAGATTCGTGTTGAGTAGCTGTCGGAAGGATTATTTGGGGTTTCAACCAGGAGATTTGTCGGAAACTGAGAGGTATTATGCCAAGTAAATTCTCTATTGGTTAGGCCAGTTTTGACACCCAGATTGTACTTTGATATTGCTTAATAAGAAAACCCTCAGATAATTGCACCAATTTTCCCACATTGGGTTTTTCTGGGGACATTAGTCAAAAAATAATGGTGTCATATGGCATGTTTGTTTTTGTTTGTTTTAGTTGTTGATCTGTAATATGTTGAGCATGCACTAGTGTTTATTTTTAGTATTTACACTGTAAATAACTTGTTATGTAAAATAACAAGTACGTCAGAATAAATTAGTTAAAGTGCAGGAATGCCTTCTAAATAAGTAAACTTAGAAACTTCAACACAGAACCAAGCAATCGAGAAAGTTAAAGGGCAATGGAAGCCCTTTGGGCCCAATGAAGCTACATGGATGATGGTGGATCGTATGCAGGCTATGTATGATGCCTTGTTTGTCAGCTAAGACAAATCAACTTTACATGGTGGTTTGGTATTTTCTTATGGTGGTTTGGTATTTTCTTGATGGTGGTTTAATATTTGCTTATGTTGTTTTATTATATGATTTATGGTGATTGATATATGCTTTATGATAGTTGATATATGCTATATGATGTTTTGATATATTCCTAGATATGGTATTAGTATATGTGTTGAGGTAATTTATGTACCTAAACTAACACAATTATTTATTATCAATCCGGGTTGTTTATGCTTTGAGGCAAGTTCACTATATTAAGATCAGGTATAATCAAACCTTGAAAGATAATTTATTCAAAAGCAATACATCCTACAACTCTAATTCAACTTGTTTAAAGTAGAGGAAAAATATTGAGATGGTTCTTGACTCAAGAAGTCCACCTTTGCCTCAACTATCACTTAATGAATCAGAGATTAAAATCAAGAACTTAAGATGGAAAAATTGTTAATGAAATAAGCTCTTAACTTAAGAGACACATAAATTATTTCATCGTAATTTATTCATCTCAATACTCAAAATCACAATAAGAAACTACTTGCATGCAAACCAAAGAAACTAGTTGTAATTCATCATTTTAGTAGAAGAGATGCTCAACTTGAACACTTGTGTTTCTTCAACTCAATAAAGTGATGGATAAGCTAAGAACTAAAGCAATCAATCACCATGCATGAACGATAAAGCAATCTGAAATAAAGCTTTGAAAAGCCAGTTCTACACTAAACAGATTACAAGAAATAAAACTAGTTAACAAGGAAGTGTACTTAGCTTGGAGTGGGGGCCCTCCACCCTTGCCTTGCACACTTGAGAAGTGATATCAGAAGCTCAAATCAATTACACATCCATAGCATTGAGTAGAAAAATAATAATAGCACAAGTCTTCAAATTAATTCCTCAATCCAAAAGTGTCACAGCATAAAAGTATAATAAGTCAATACATAAGCCATCAAAGTTGTGGCTCTTAAATAAGGG
Source organism: Pinus taeda (assembly GCA_000404065.3). Taxonomy (NCBI): domain Eukaryota; kingdom Viridiplantae; phylum Streptophyta; class Pinopsida; order Pinales; family Pinaceae; genus Pinus; species Pinus taeda. The sequence continues at coordinate 6,998 of APFE031672164.1, read as the reverse complement.
GTCTCATGAAAAAAACTGATCTACATTCACTCTAACAAACCAATCTAATCTAATCCATCTATCCAAGTCGAATTTACTACTCCCATCCCAAGAAATATGACCAATCCCATGTAATCTCAAAACTGCCCTATTTCCATGGGATTTCTAGATGACTAGTCATGATTGACTAGCACCAAATGGGCCTAATAAAGCTTGTTTTGTTGGAACCAAGCATAGGTGGCTTAGTCCTAGTTCCCAAGCTTTCCATTCATGTATTCAATTCATGCCCAAGTGTCCTGCAACCACATCAACCATAGAGTGATTACGGGAATTTCTGAAACTGCCAAATTTGCACTTAAAATCAAACTTTTATAAAAACTTTAGAAATTGACAAATTAAAGCTAAATACCTGAATGGAGATCAAATATACATCAAAATGGAATGAATTAAGTGAAAATGGATGATAAATAGATGGTTAAGTAAGTTTCTTAGAGCAAAATAAGACCAAAACTAAGGCCCAACATCTCTCCCTTGCTTATCATCAAGCATGTCCCCATGCTTGCTTACTCCTCTTGGATCCTCTGCCTTCTGTAGTAGATGTTGTACCTGTAGATGTTTCCCTGCCCAAACAATCCAATCCTGATTCATGCCTTTCCTTGAACAAAGCTGCTTTAACCTTCTTTTTCTCATATTTTGCCTGCCACATATTTTTGTCTTTTAGCCATTTAAATGCTTGCTTAGAAAGTAGCTCATTTCTCCGTTTCAATCTGCCTAATTCTTCTTTTAACTTTTCATTTGTTTTGATCAACTTAGCATTGTCCTTCTTATGTGCCTTGTTTTCTTCTGTTAATTGCTTTTCCAAGATTTTGCTAATTTCCAATTGATCAGTTAAGTCCTGGATTTTGGCCAAATTGATTTCCTTGTCAAAATCTTGTGTTGTTTTCATTAATGATGCTGCTGCTGCATCATCATCATATGAGGAATCCCTTTCAAGGACTTCTTGTGCAACGTCATTTTCTTCTTGTTTTCTTGGAGAATAAGCTTCTACTTCCTTGTCTAAGTCAATGGGACTCTTATTCCTAAACCTCCTAGGAATAGACATAACAGATATTTCAGTTTCATGCATGGCCATATTTCTAGCTCTTGTTCTTGGATACAAGGGTGTTTTCATCAAGCTTTTGTTTTCCTGTTCTATTTTGTCCTGTGCCTCAATAATCTGTTCAGTAAAATGATTTTTTGACATGAATTCTCTCCACACTATGCCCTGTGATCTCACTTGGTACTCAACTAGGATTTTGATTAATCCTTGATGGTAAATCTGTCCTGCTTTAGGCATGTGTTCCTGTTTTACTGTTTCAATCATTCTCAAAAGGCTCCTATATAGGAAATATGGTAAATTAATTCTATCCTCCCCTTTGATGTGCTGTAGAATCCTGACATGATACAAGTGGGCAATGCTATATCCTCGATCACAAGTCAAGAACTTCTGGATGACCAAGACCAATTCACCTGATGGTTCATTGAACCACTCCCTGGGTATCCCTTTTGTCCTATCAAATGTCCCCTTCCGGTTTTTCTCAAGGAAGAAACTCCATGCTTTCTCCTTGAAGTGTAGGCCTTTGTAATACTTCTCCCATATCATTGGCAAATCTAAGGCTTTGGAAAGGTATTCTTGGGTCACAGGAATAATGATTTCCCCTACTCGAGTCTGGTCCTGACTGAAATTATTTATAAAGTCCTTGGTTATCTCCTAAGAATGGCCATCAAATTTTTGTAAAAAACCTGTCATCCCTACCTGATAAAGTTTTTCTATAGTCTTCTTCCCCCAGCTTTCTATCTGAAATTTTGGCTCTACTCGGGTTGTCATTGTTTCTGTAAACCAATCAATGTATGCTTCTTCTGTTACTAATTTCATGTCAACAATAAAAATTTATGACTATTGTTCTTTTAAAATGAAATTCTGGAAGCAAAGAATCTTACCTTCCTCCTCTGACTCAACTTAACTCTGACTCCCTTAACCTCTGTTATATTCTTTCCTTTTGCAAAAGAACTGTTTTAATTCCCTGTTCAATGCAAACAAACACCTGTATACCTCCTGTTAATATGCTGATCTCTGTTCTTGAAAATTAAATACACATGCAACAGTATCCATGTATGCTCATCGCCTTAGATTATTGCTAAAACCATCATTTTACTGTGTATATAAAACCATAAAAACTAAGGAATATGGCTCTCGGCCTCATCATCAAAACAAAATTTCAAAATGCTCTCGGCCTCATCATCAAAACAAAATTTCAAAATGCTCTCGGCCTAAGAAAAAACATTTGTAAAAACGCTTTTGACTGATCACAAAATTGCGGAAAAGATGCTTGTGGCCTCATAAAAAACAATTATAAAAATGCGCTTGGTTGCATCATAAATATTGGCAAGAAGGCTCTCGGCCTCATCATGGCAGATTGAGGACTATACACATACGCTCGGCCTTAAAAACATGGGTGATAAAATAAAAACACAGCGCATTTAATTCTAAATGGCTCAGCAATCAAATCTTCGTTTGGTAACCCAAAAATTTACATGCATTATTCATTCAATCCTTAAGCATTTCAATCCCCTGTTTCGGTGCAAATGAAAACAACAGTGCGCAACAAGGGTTATGGACGCATGTCATTTCATAACAATTTGATTGTTTGTTTTGATGTTTAAAACGACGTGCAATCAATTAAGGTATGGCAACAAACAAGCGCAGTGCGCATTCGACAGCATTCACAATTTAATTCCCACTCACCGCCATACAACATAACATGCCATAACAGTTAAGTTTCGTGCCTCCTCTATGCATAGTTTTCATTGTTAACACGGCACGCCATAAAAACTCCTCATAACAATGCCAAATCCTAAACGTGTTAACCATGCAATGCATTTTCATTTAAGGGAAGCGTGATCCACTAGCAGTTCATACCAAGATTCACGCAGCGAATCAACGGATTTGAGGCTATGGTTTCGGCTTACCTGTTATCAACGAGCGCTTTGAGGAATATCCGGTGCTCCAAATCCGTGTTCAACTGTGCAATTGACTAGTGGAAAGGGCATAGCAATCGTAACCATTAATACAGATAGTTCATAACCTTGACTCGCTGTGTGCCGAGTTCAAACAACTAGTGCCTTACCTGATTAAATCCCGAAAATCTGCTATCTCTGAACGTTAAACCCGGAACGATTTCCTTCTTTAAATTCGCCCCAAACTCACTTCACCCTTCTTTTTACTATGCTGCAGCTTCAAACACCATTTCTCTGAGCTATTCGGCAATGAGGATTATGGTTTAAACAGCGCAAGAGCTCAGTCGCTTCATGACCGTTTCAGGGCTGTACTGCGCTTCTTGTCCATTGGTGTTTACAATGCGTGGCTTACATGGTCGTCCTGTTTGACCAGTCGCCCGACTGTGTCATGAGGATGGCCGAATCATTGTTTTCATACGCATGACCCTTGCGCAGTATATTGTCCAATGACAATGAGTTGCCATGTCACCGTGTTAAGCTCGTACCTGTGTGCTGGCCAGTTGTTGTTTGGGGTTAATGTTTTATTTATTGCTATTGTGTTACCATCATGTCCCCCGTCGTGTGCTTGCAATGATATACAACCATTGCTTGTTTGGCAATGATTTGTATGCAATGATATTTCAACACCACACCCCGCCGCAATGTTTCAATGTTTGTTTGCATGCGGTCGTCCACCATATATCATACCATATGCGTTGTTATATGATCCTTCACTCATAACTATATTATATACCATATGTTGTGCACCACTGTTTTATATACCTTATATCATATGCGCGTTGGGTGATATGACTTTAGCGTATTCACATTTTTGAACTATGGTATATATTGGTATGATATATAATAACTTTTGATTTCCATATAGCGCATGGGGTTTGTTTGACTTGTATAACATAGCTTTATAATTTTAAAATGACCATTTGGGTCATATTTAAAATTATCACCACCACTAATGCTTTGAGTTGTATGTGCAGGTTGAAAGTTGTCCCAGTTTGGTCTTTCTAAGCTTCTAAAGAAAAATACTTAGGGTTATAGGGAATATGTATAGGGAATGTGTATGAATGAAATGAAATATGATGTATAGGGTGATAGGATATGTATAAGGAATATAGGATATGAATGATAATGAATATCCTCAGGTACTAACTTCAACTTGATCAAAGACTAAAAATTTCTAAAAAAAATTTGAATTTCAAGCACAAAATGACTATACATATACTCCCTTGGATGATGTCTGTACAAGTGGAATGGAATCAAAATGTTGTAGATGGATTAAAAGTAAACTTTTATTGTTGCTCCTTGTTCTCCATGCTCCATTTCTTGAATTTTTCAGGTCCCTTTGTAATAATGTCTTGACTCAGGTCCCTCTGCAATAATGTCTTGACTCAGTTCCCTCTGCAATGCTTATGGAATATGTACATGTTGTGTTGCCATTGACAGGTCTCTTCAGGTCTTGCTGCAATGATTTCTTGCTTCAGGTTCCTATGTTGACAATACAAGTTCTATCAATACCTCAGCTTTCCAGCTAAAATTCTGATGCAATGCTCTCCCTTGCTGAAGTTTTGACTTGTCCTCAAGTCAGTTGTGGAGAGTTCCTGCATTGAAATTATGTGAGAACAATAGAACAAGGATATAGAATTCATAGAGTCCAAGTTACCCTGGTTTTCCCCTATGAATTCATGTTTGCTTGGTGCCAGTTTCTTGGTTTTCACCAGCAAACAAATTATTTTTTATGTTGTTTTTTTTTTTTTTGAATTTTTATATTTTTTATTGTTTTGTTTTTGTATATACATTGTTTTTTTTTTTTAAATTCATTTTCCAAACTGGAAGATGGCTGAGCCTGGTGTGCCATAATTTCCATTCCTGTTTCTTCTACCAGTTGTTTCATGAATGCTTCCTTATTGATAGGCCTATTATAAACTTTGAGCCTATGTCCATTTACGACAAATGAGGTGGAGTCTTGGTCAATTGTCTTGATATTTACTGCTCCATTATCAAAGACTTCTTCAATTTCATATGGGCCGAGCCAGTGTGTTGTAAACTTTGCTTTGAAGTCTTTGAATTTGGAGTCAAAAAGTAAGGCCCAGTCTCCCTTGTGAAATGTCTTTGTTTTGATATATCTGTCGTGCCACTTCATTCTTTGTTGTTGAACCAATGTAGTATGTTCTATGGCTTGTTGATGATGCTCATCCAATTGGTTCAGTTCCATGATCCTTTGTTGTTGTGCTTCAGTTAGGTCCAGTCCTAATTTAGCTGCTAGTCTGTATGTTTGTATCTGAAATTCTATAGGCAATAAGGCTTCTTTACCATAGACCAACTGATATGGACTAAAACCAGTTGTGTTCTTCCATGTGACTCTGTAGGCCCATAGTGCATCCTTTAACTTTTCAGACCAGTCTCTTCTGTTCAGCTATACTGTTTTAGTCATGATATTTTCTAAGACTTTATTTGTGGATTCTACCTGACCATTTGCTTGAGGGTGATATGGTGTAGACTTCCTGTGTTTGATCTTGTATTTCTCTGTTAGATCCCGTACCAGCTTTGATGTAAATTGTGTTCCTTGATCTGTTACAATTTGTCTAGGTACTCCATATCTTACAAAGATTTCTTCGAAGAGAAAGGTGACCACAGTATCTTCTGTTGCTCTGCTCACTGCTTTGGCTTCCGACCATTTGATTACCTAGTCCGTGCAAACTAGAATGTACCTCTTTCCATTTGATGGTGGATTAATAGGTCCGACAAAATCAAGTGCCCACTGCTCAAATGGCTCAATGAGGACCTGTGGCTTGAGCGGCATCTCATCTGATATGATTGGTCTCCCTATTCTTTGGCAACTGTCACATTGTTTGGCATACGCCTTAGAATCTCTGAAGACAGATGGCCAGTAATAGCCCAATTGCAGCACCTTATATGCTGTTCGTTTGTCTGCAAAATGATCACCACATGGTTCATCATGACATGCTCTCAGAATGTCTAATATTTCATCTTCACGCACACATTTTCTAATCATTAGATCTGAACCAGTATAAAATAAATCACCATTCACCCAGCTATACCTAGAACTTTCTCTAACAATTTTCTTTATTTGCTTGTTAGTGAATTGAGTTGGAAATTTTCCAGATGACAAGTAATTTGCAATGTCTGTAAACCATGGTGTTTTTACCATTATGGCAAATAGATGTTCGTCTGGAAAGTTGTCTACAACTGGATTTGGGTCGTCAGGTGATTGTATGCGGGACATAAAGTCAGCCACTTGATTTTCTTTGCCTCGCTGGTCTTGTATTGTGATATTAAATTCTTGCAATAACAGTAGCCATCTTGTGATTCTTCCATTGGTGATGGGTTTATTCATCAAGTATTTATTGCTGAATGATATGTATGAATGAAAACTTGATATCCTGTTATATAGTGCCTGAATTTATTTACTGCATGTATGACGGCTAACATTTCTTTCTCTGACTGTGTAGTTCAATTCTGCAGGTGTTAGATTCTTACTTATAAAGTATATTGCATAATTGAACAAGTTTTCTTTTTGTCCAAGAGAGGCACCTATCGCAGTGTCTGATGCATCAGTGGAAATATGAAATGGAAAAGACCAGTTTTGCCCACGGAGAATGGGTGCCACTAACAATTTTTCTTTTAAAATTTGAAATGCATTTTGACAACTATTTGTCCATTGAAATTCAACATCTCGTGCTAATAGTTTGAACAGAGGTTGGGCTATTTTACTAAAGTTTTCAATAAATCGTCTATAATAGCCCGCATAGCCCAAGAAACTCCTTACCTCCTTTTGTGTTGTAGGTGGCATCAGGTTAACTAGGACTTGGATTTTGGCTGGATCCACCTTAATTCCCGAAGCAGAAATATGGTGCCCCAGAACTATACCCTCTGTCAACATCATATAGCATTTTTTGTTACTCAATGACAAATTTGTTTCTATACATCTTTTCAAGACTTTCTCA
>APFE031672162.1:3633-91527 GCA_000404065.3 Pinus taeda | reverse complement strand
GGATCATGGCGGATGTGTCCGGATTATAGGGAGCTTAACAAGCTCACTATTAAAGATAAGTTTCCCATTCCTGTCATTGATGAATTACTGGATGAATTGCATGGATCAATTTACTTCACCAAGTTGGATCTTCGTTCAGGATATTATCAAATTAGAATGAAGACTGAAGACATTCCAAAAACAACATTTAGAACTCATGAGGGTCATTATGAATTTTTGGTCATGCCTTTTGGCCTTACCAATGCACCTTCTACATTTCAAGTTTGATGAATTCCATTTTCAAACCATTCCTTAGAAAATTTGTGTTAGTATTTTTTGATGATATACTAATCTACAGCAAGTCTTGGAAGGATCATGTTGAACATGTTGACAGGGTGCTAGAACTATTGGAGGAGAAACAATTATATGCAAAAAGATCCAAATGTTTCTTTGGAGTACAAGAGGTGGAATATCTGGGTCATATTGTATCTCATGGAGGAGTTAAGGTAGACCCTAGCAAAATTAAAGCCATTAAGGAATGGAAAATCCCCACATCCATAAAGCATCTGTGAGAATTTCTCGGGTTGACAGGGTATTATCGCAAGTTTGTTACGAATTATGGAAGAATAGCAGCACCTCTAACAACATTCTTGAAGAAAGATGCATTTTCATGGACTCCAGAAGCAACAAAGGCCTTTGAACATCTTAAAGAGGCAGTGTGCCAAGCACCGGTCTTAGCTACACCGGACTTCACAAAAACATTTATTGTGGAATGTGATGCTTTAGGAAATGGAATTGGTGCTTTTCTAATGCAAGATGAAAGACCCATTGCTTTTGAAAGTCGTCCAATCAAGGGAAAGTTTTTAAGCAAAGCTATTTATGAGAAGGAAATGTTGGCAATACTCCATGCACTTAAGAAATGGCGACCCCTACCTAATGGGAAGACACTTCAAGGTAAAAACGGATCATGATAGCCTTAAATACTTTTTAGAACAAAGATTATCCTCTGAAGAGCAACAAAAGTGGGTCACAAAGATGTTGGGTTATGACTTTGAAATCATCTACAAAAAAGGGAAGAAAAATGTGGTGGAAGATGCACTCTCAAGAAAGGATGAGGATGTGGAAGCATTGTTGTGTGCCATTTCTATTATCCAACCAAATTGGATAAACGAAGCAAGGGAGGAATGGAAGAATGATGAAGAAGTGTGGGCACTTATTCGAAAGTTACAACAAGATTCTAGTACGTCTGATACATTTAGCTGGAAAAATGATTCATTATGGTACAAAGATCACTTATACCTCTGTAAGAATTCCTAGCCAAAACAAGAGATTCTTATGGAATTGCACACTTCTCCCTTAGGAGGGCACTCAGGATTTTTAAAAACTTACCACAGGGTTAAGAAGGAATTTTGTTGGGATGGCCTTAAATTGGATATTCAAAAGTTTGTGGTAGAATGTTTGGTTTGCCAACAAAATAAAGTTGAAACAATTAAGAAACCGGGTCTATTACAACCTTTATCCATTCCAAGCCAATTTTGGGAGGAGGTTTCAATGGATTTTATCTCAGGTTTACCCAAGTCTAAGGGAAAGAGTGTCATCATGGTGGTAGTTGACAGACTTACCAAGTATGCACACTTTTGTGCATTATCTCCATTTAAAGCCAGTACAGTTTCTAGTGCATTTATGGAAACAATTCAAAAGCTACATGGAAACCCAAAGATTGTTATAAGTGACAGAGATCCCATTTTCACTGGAAATTTTTGGACAGAATTAATTTCTTTTCTTGGTACTCAGTTAGCTCATAGCTCATCTTATCATCCTCAATCTGATGGGAAAACTGAGATAGTAAACAAATGTTTGGAAGGATATCTTCGTTGCTTTGTATCTGATAAACAGACACAATGGTCAAATGGTTGCCTTTAGCTGAATGGTGGTATAACACTTCCTTCCATACAACAACAAAAATGACCCCATTTATGGCACTTTATGGATATCAGCCACCATCCATCACATCATATTTAAGAGAAAATTATAAGGTTCAAGTAGTGGAACATCACATTGAACATCAACAACAAGTGCTCGAACTCTTAAAGGATAACCTCTTGTTGTCACAGAATAGAATGAAACAACACGCAAATCAACATCGCAGTGAAAGAAGTTTTGATGTAGGTGATTAGGTATTCCTACTGCTACAACCATATAAACAAATGTCCCTCAAGCAAGCTAAGAAGGATAATAAATTATCACCAAATAATTATGGTCCGTACAAGGTGTTGCAAGAGAATGGTACTATGGAATACAAATTGGAGCTTCCTACAACTTCTCGAGTGCACCTAGTGTTCCATGTTTCATGTTTAAAGAAGGTTATAGGTGACAAGCTCCCAGTTCAAACAATATTTCCAGAACTTGACAAGGAAGGAAAAATTATATTGGAACGAGAAGCAGTCATAGAAACAAAAACTCGACAGCTACGAAATCGATCAATTTCGGAGTATCTCATCAAGTGGAAGAACTTATCCGCTAAAGATTCCACATGGGAGGATGAGAATTTTATACAGAAGCATCCAGAACTACTCAAGCGTTGAGGACAACACATTTTTGAAGGAGAGGGGCATGTTAGGTCCCTATAATACTAGTGATTACCCATTACTATTGTAGTTGTATCCCTTATTAATATTGTTGTGCCCCTATTGTCCCCATATTGTTATTACTATGCCCCATAGAATCCCTCTATTGTTATTTTTATGGCTTTATATTATTATTGTTAGTCGACTTGGTTATATTGTGACTCCTTAGACTCCTATATATAGAAATGAGGTTTTTTCATTTGAATCATCCAAGAATTGTTCATTTGTTTAATGTAAAGGAGGTTGCCCCCTCGAAGAGGCTGAATTCTAAGGCGTTCAACTATATTTTCTATCTTTTTGTCAGCTGGTTTAATAACAAATGTTTTGCTAGCAGCCAGACACTAAAGACTCGAAGGACTCCATTTCCAACAATGAGTGATTGAATTTAAAAGGGTATTTGTTTCCTTATTCCTCAGAATCCAATTCCAAAAATATTGGAAGATGATCCTCTAATGACCTCGATCTAAGTTGAGGGAATGATGAACTCTAGGAAAATTCCACTCCAGCATTGTGAGTTGTCCAATAATAAAAGCATACACCCTATTCCCTCGTCCTCACTTCACTTACATAAGCCCAATCACATTGACCCCACTTTGATGTCTGTACTGAACCCCACATCATCATTTTCTTCTTGGAACAGAGCATCACTTTGGAAGTTCCCTTCCCCTCCCTATGCTAATATAGATCTGGAAAACCTTGCTAGTGATGACATATTGGGCTCAGAACCTTGAAAATCAGAAGATCCTTTTTCCATAATAATGAGGCCACTTCTGGCTTGGAACAAAATAATAATTGAGCTAATAGCAGGAGAAAGGGTGTCAAGTTTAAAAACATATCCACATGCATTGAACAAGGACTTGACCTCAACTCATGCTTCTCAGAAACTATGGAAGCGGCCCTATATGCTCCTATTGAACATGGTTTAGCCAAGGATATTGAGGACACACTTGATTTTGTTAATTCGTGTAGGAATTTACAAGGTAAGTTCCTTAGATAGAACACCAAAGGACATCGCTCACAAATAGATCACAGATCGGTACACCAATATTGTTGACGTGGTTAAAACCATCAAATATGGAAATAATTCACAACTTGAGCCAATGCGACCACTTCAGGAAATTTATTAATGTAAAATAAAGAAAATTTACATAAGCTTCTTTCATGAACATTCACCTTACAAATGACCCTCCATGTTCTTTAAATAGATATCATGGACCACTCAGGTCTTAAGCCATGGATAAAGTGCCGGTAATATCAAGGAGAGAATGAACTATTAGATTGCTTCATGTCTAGAACATATCGTGACCGTCGGATTGTAAGTTACAAAAAATACATATTAAATAAACACACTTTACCTAACTATACACTAGACCAATTTATACTTAACTATTTCCTATGTGTCAGAATATCCTAACATCTCCCCTTAAGAACAAATTGGGATATGATTGAATGATGTACAAAGATGAGACAATAGGAGAAGGAAGGAGGCATTAGAGCCTATCCCCCCTTAGTGACAAATTCTTGAACTTCAACCATATATCGAAGTTTAGTAAACTTCACCTCTGTGAAACACTTTGTAAAGATGTCTGCAACTTGATCATCAACTGAACAATATTGCACTTCAAGAACATGGTCACGAATGAGCTTTATGATGAAGTGCATGTTTATTTCAATGTATTTGATAAGTTGATGTTGGACTGGATCTTTGCATAGTTGGATGACACTTTTATTATTGCACTAAAGTGTAGTCGGATGCTGCTACTGAAAACCAAACTCTAACAGGATCGGGTGAAGCCACAAGGCTTCCTTAATAGCTTCTACAATGCCACGATACTCTGCTTCTACTGAAGAAAGAGGAATGACACTTTGTTTCTTGCAAGCCCATGTAATAGGTCCAGAACCAAGAATGAAGACATAACCTGCAGTAGACGTTCGATCATCAGGGTCACCAGCCCAATCAGAATCAGTGAAACCAACCAATAGAGGAGATTCTTTTGCACTGTAATGAATCCCAAACTAAACTGTACCTCAAACATAACGAAGTAATTTTTTAGCTACTTTCCAATGAATTTCATGTATGTTTTTCATAAACTGAACATTAAGGACAACAACAAAGGAAAGGTCAGGATGGGTATGGGTAAGATACAAAAGTTTTCCAACAAGCTGACGGTATGAGGTAGCATCAACTTCAGGGGAAGTACAAGTGACTGAAATTTTTGCTCCAGACTAAAAGGGAGAAGGAGTTAGCTTACATTCTTCCATGTGAAAGTGGCATAGAAGATCACATGCACACTTGGACTAGGAAAGGGAAATACCTTGACTGGATTGCAAGACTTGAAGACCAAGAAAATAATGTAAGTGTATTAAGTCTATCATTTAAAACTGATTTTTAAGGCTAGACTTCACATGGTTTATAAGGTTGGGATCACTACTAGTAAGGATAAGATCATTAACATAAAGAACAAGAATGATAAGAGACTTACCCACTTTCTTGGTGTAGACAGTATTGTCAGAATGACACCTAGAAAAGCCAGTATCTAAAATAAATCTATCTATTTTGGCATACCAAGGCCGAGGGGTTTGCTTGAGACCATAAAGGGATTTGTTAAGCTGACATACAAGGTTGGAGTCAGTTTGTATAAAGGCAGGAGGTTGTCCCATATAGATTTCTTCATGCAAGAAGGCATATTTAAAATCCATCTGATGGAATTCCCATTTAAAAGAGGCAGCAAGGGAAAGAAAAAGGCAGATAGAGTTCATTTTGGCAATAGGAGAGAAGGTTTCAACATAGTGAATGCCTTCAACTTGTGAAAAACACTTAGCAACAAGACGAGCTTTATGTTTATCATCTTTTCCATCTGCTCCAAACTTGGTTCTATAAACCCATTTGCATCTAACAAGTTTTCATCCCTTTGGAAGAGGAACAAGGTCCCATGTATCATTTTCCAATAGTGAACGATATTCTTCATTCATAGCCACATCCCAATTTGGATGGCTTGAAGCTTCTACAAAGGTGTCAGGATCATAATTTTTTGAAGATTGAGCCAGTAAAGAAGAGTCTCTATCGAACTGAGAACGTGTACAACGATGATATGTAGGATCACCTGCAAGAGCACCTATTGCATCTCGAGTAGCACGAACCCATTTTGGAAGCTGAGGAACTGAAGGATAATGTTGATAAGGTGGGGGAGGATTATCATCCTTACTGTCATCATATGAAGAAAAAAAAAATTTAGAAGTAGAAGGGATAGAGAGAGGTCGCACATCCACCAAACTAGGCTGGTAGGTCGATACATTTTCCGCAAACTTTAAATCTCTTCTAATGATAATATTTTTGGATTTAGGTTGAAGAAGTCTATATCATTTTACATCTTCAGAATATCCAACAAAGATACATTTTTCACTCTTAGGTTCTAAGGCTTTATGTTTCTCATCTGGAATGTGGCCCCATGCTTCACTTCTAAAAACATGAAAATGACTTACATATGGTTTAATTAAGCTCCATGCTTCCTCTAAAATGATATTCTTTAAAACCTTAGTAGGAGTGCGATTTACTATGTAATTTGCACAGTTAGTTGCTTCTGCCCAAAATTCAAGACTAAGTCCTTTAGATTGAAGCATACAATTAGCCATTTCTTTTAAGGTGTGATTCTTCCTTTCAGCTACACCATTTTGCTGTGGAGTATACAAAACAATATGTTGCAATTGAATTCCATGCTCAATGCAAAAATTCATGAATTTGTTGTTAACATATTCTCCACCATTATCAGATCTTAGCTTAAGAATTTGATGTCTAGATTTTTTCTCAACAAAGGCCTTAAAGGCTAAGAACATGTTAAAGACTTCACCCTTGAGTTTTAAGAAGTACACCCAAGTGCGTCAAGAGAAATCATCAATGAAAGTTAAGAAATACTTGTAGCCAGAGAATGAAACAACTAGAAGTGGACCACATAAATCACTATGCACACGCTGTAAAGGGGTTAAGGCATGCCAAGAGGCACATTTTTCAAAACTATCCCGATGATGTTTTCTGAGTACACATCTGGAACAAACACCATCTTTGCAAGATACCATAGGAAGACCTGTCACCATATTTTCTTTACATAGATTTTGAAGGGAGAGATAGTTTAAGTGACCAAATCACTCATTCCAAAGTTTTCTCACTTCATCATTATGAGAAAAAAATACCGAGGGAAGAGTTGATGACCCAAAGTTGTTAAAGTTAGACAACCTTGTAGAATAATCAACAACGACAGTAGTTAAAATCTGTCTAGGATCTCTTATGTCCTTAATTACAACATCATAAGGTGAAAATTCAACGAATTTACCTTCACCTGAATGAGTTATCTGATACATAGATAGAAGGTTGCAGGATAAGGTAGGAACACACAATACATCATTAAATTGACCATTGTCTAGATGAATACTTCCAGTCCCTACAATATTAAGAGATTTATCATCACCAACATATATATTTTTGGTGTTACAATAATTTAAAGAAGAAAACATGGCTTTGTTTTTGGTCATGTGATAAGAAGATCTAGAATCAACGAGGCACTCATGAGAATTAGAAGAAGAAGATACATTTAGTGCATAGTCAAACCAAGATGCTTGACAACCACATCCAGAAAGTGTTATTCCTGAAGATGAATTTGAAGTTGAAGAGTGCTCCAAATGGATGTTATGCTTCTTCATTGCTGCTTCCAAGGCTTCCATCTTCTTAAATCATTTGGATTCTAAGTCACCATCATGATTACAAAATTTGCAATGTCTATCAATCTTCTTCCCTTTGTTCTTATTTTCTTTACCATTTTGTTGAATTGATTTTTCATTTTGAGACTGAAATTTCTTAGGACCATTCTTTTTAGGATGCCGCTTCTTAGGATTCTTTGAATTTGGTTGTTGCTTGGCTGCTAAAATTTTCTTCGAAGAGTTTCCAATATTAAGAAGACCAAAATGTATGATTTTTTATCATCATCTTATTAAAGAATCACAAAAGGCATTAAAAGAGGCGGACTTGTAGGCTTGTCCTTGAGAAATAAAGGCTTCTCTAGTAGAATGGATGGTGGAAAAAACATAGAGTAGGCTGGTCCTAACTTAGTAAGAATGGAATAAATAAGGCTACCATCTTATTTCTTAAACTTAACACCTTCCAAGAGAAGTCTAAGGATCTTGAATAGACAAAAAATATTCAATGGAAGAAAAATTATTGGGGTCCAATGTAAGCAACTCATTTTCAAGTTGATGAGCTCTAATTTCATTTTTAATTCCAATATTTTTATTGAGTTGTTTCATTGCTTCATCAAGGGTATCAAGTTCTGCAATATGGAATCTGAGGTCTGGAGAAATAGACATCCCTATAAACCCACGTGCTTGATCTTGATTATTTTCCCATTTGGATACCTTATCTTCATATATAGGTTTAGAATCTTGGCCCGATGCTATTATATAAAAATGTTTACTTCTAATGAAATCAACAATGTAAGATAACTATTGGAAGTAGTTGGAGTTGTCAAGAATAAATAGGCATGGAATTTCCATTTTAAAAGAAACTGAAGATGAAGATGCTGAAAATAAGTGTCCCCATGGAAAGATCTCGTAAAATTAGGCCGATTAAAAAAAACAGCTCTGAAAACGACTTTTGAATGAAGAAGTAATGGCATTTTGAAGAAAAGTTGTTGAAGATGTCGATGAACTACGTAAATGTTGGGAAGTGAGTGATAATTTTATATTTAAAAAAAATCTGCCTCCCCCCCTCCAAACTTAATCCAATTAGCTCACTTTTAAAAAAATATTACTTTATGTGACCCACTTTTATAAATAAGTGAAAGTCACTTTTACAATGGTGCTTTACGAACTACCCACTAAATTGTAACTTAAATAAAAGATAAAGTGACTTCAAAATTATAAGTGACTTTTTATAATGGATTAAAACAATTTTACATAAAGTAATTTTAAAACATAAGTTACATGTTCTTTTTGAAAAAGTAACTCAACAAAAAAAGATACTTGAACCCAAGACCTCTATTCTCATAAAGTAACTTTGGACCAAGTGAGCTAGTTTAAAAGGTTAGTAATTTTTGGAAAGGAGGAAGGGTTTTCTTTTTTTCTTTTCTTTTTTCACTGAAGCTTTGAAGTGCATGCTTACTTTAAAAACCTATTTTTACCTACAAAACAAACAAACAAAAAATACACAAACCAAAACGAACATGCAAAACAAATCCAAGCCTTACGACTTAAGGTTAGATTTGGCCGGAAACTAGATATTTTCCTCAATGTCTCTGATTTTCCGAGATCACAATAAGGCACAATGGAAAAGAGAAAACGCATGAGAAAAATCATTTCTTTCTGTTTCTATTTTGCCCAGATCACAGAGAGTCGCAGGGAAAAGAGCATACACAAAAATTAAAGGTATAGATCTAGTAATATTTTTTTATAGAGGACTATAAACCGAAATAAACAAAGAGATAAATAACTATAATTGCAAATAAAGACTGTATATCTCCAGATCTTAAAAATGACATAGTTAGGGCTACCAGAAACCTTTTCGCGTGAAACAAAAGGGTTTCCTCACTGGAACATATGCTCCTAACATAGTAGAGCAATGTTGTCCACCCGAAAGCAGTCAAAAACAATATATCTAGGAAACAAAATTTGGATGCAGTTGTACCAACTTCAGATTTGTATCACCAAAGGATACGACCCTCCAATAGCTCTGATACCATGTAAGAATTTATAGGGTAAGTTCCTTAGATAGAACACCAAATGACACCACTCAAAAACAAATCATAGATCGGTACACCAATATTCTTGACGTGGTTAAAACCCTCAAAGAGGGAAATAGTCCATGACATGAGCCAAAGTGACCACTTCAAGAAATTTATTAATGTAAAAGAAATAAAATTTACGTAAGCTTCTCTCATGAATGGTCAGCTTACCAATGACCCTCCATGCTCTTTAAATAGAGATCATGGACCAATCGAGTGTTAAGCCATGGATCAAGTGTTGGTAATACCGAGGAGATAATGAATTGTATGATCACTTCATGTCTAGAACATATCATGACCATCGAATTGTAAGTTACAAAAAGTACATAGTAAAGAAACACACTTTACCTAACTATACACTAGACCAAGTTATACTTAACTACTTCCTATGTGTCGGAATATCCTAACAATTCATTTAGAACAATATTCCCCGCTACAGATCATATCAAATCATGGTAATATCTCTCAAGATCAAAGTTTTGGAATTGTCCATCTCTTGCCGATCCCTAAACAACATCATCATGTCACATCATCCAGCTATGGTTATGCTTCAGGAAACAATGATGGACAAAGAGAGATCACAACAAATATTATTAAAAATTCACTCAAATTGGGAGGTATGTGCCATTAATCCATAGGGGATATCTGGGGGTTTAGCAACCATGTGGAACCCCCAACATATATCTCTTTAGGCATACAAAAATTTTGCTGGTATAATTTTATCAAAGGTTCGATCTTTTGCTTGTGCATTTTCAAACTTTATGCCAACAAAAATCCATTTTGGGAACGGTTAGAGGCTAGTGGAGTTTTTGAATTGCATTCTATCATTATTGTTGGATATCTAAGTCTCACTATGCATTCTGGAGAAATTTGGGGACAAAAAGGCAAAGATGACTCACTTGTTGGTTTTTTTAAGACATTTTTCTCTTATTATTTGCTTAAGGACATTGTTACAGGCCCCATCTACCCTACATGGAGGAATGGGCGTTATGGCATAGAGAAGAGATTGGACAGGTTCCTTGTCCACACATCTTTGCATCCTAGACTCAATCTCCTCAAGTCTTGGCTTCTTTCATGGGAATTCCGGATCATGACGCGATATTTCTGGAATGGGCCGGTGAACTAGAGACCTATGCAATGCCTTTTAGATTTAACCACATGTGGCTACAAGACAAAGAATTTCAGAATATGGTCTGATAGTCATGATCCAAGCCTCTAAGGTTAACTCCTTATAGGAAGATGGATATGGTTTCACTCAAATTGTGCAGATTGAAAGAAAAGGTGAAAGCATGGGTTGCTAATCACAACAAAGATTTAAACAATGAGTTAAAAAATATAGAGAAGGACATAATAGACCTGACAGATCCAACAATTCTACGACATTTCTTAGAATAAAGCAAAACCTATTAGATCGAGTATGCAGGGAAAATGAAATACTTAAACATCAGGAGGATGAATGTGGATTGAAGATAATACTGGCTTGGACTCATGGCAGGGACAAAAACACAAGTTTTTTCCATTAAGTAGGTACCAAAAGATAATGCTCAAATTCAATATGGCAAGTTGGGAATCAACACCAAAATCTTCTCACGTCCTAGAAATAAATACAACATGAGGTTGTTCAATACTTGTGCAACCAATATAAGGTGTCTGAAACAACACATATTGAAGATCAATTGGAATTGAACAATTATTTACCACGCATGATCAACAAAGAGGTTATTAAGAGTCTGAATGAGCCTGCCACAATTGAAGAACTGCACGGGGTTTTGAATGAATTTCTAAGGATAAAAGTCTGGGACCCGATGGTTGGTGGGTGTCTAGAATTATATCTCTTTTTCTTTCATGAGATGGAACCAGACCCATTGAAATGGTGGAAGAGTCCTGCATGTAGGGTACCTATCAGGTGCAATCAACACCAATTTTGTTAATCTTATACCTAAAAAATCTAACTCCTCTCATTTCGCTGATTATTGGCCAATTTCTCTATGTAAAAACTCATTGCAAATAGAATCAAGTTTTTTCTATCTCAACAAATTGCTTCAGAGCAATTTGGTTTTCCTGCAGATTGCAAGATACAGGACGTGGTGGGAATCACACAAGAGTGTTTACATTCCATCAAAGTCAAAACACTGAAGCATGCCTGATGAAGATTGATCTAATTAAAGCCTATGACAAGGTGGACTGGGAATTCCTGTGGTTGATCCTCCACATAATTGGCTTACAAAGGATACATGATGGCCAACTTAGCTATTTTGATTAATGGGTTCCCTACAATTTTTTTAAGGATTTCTAGAGGTCTACGCTAAGGCTGCACGCTATCCCCTCTACTCTTTATCCTAGTCATGGATAGGCTTAGCAGGGGTATCGAATCTGCTAGGGAGGATGGGCTAATCATTGGATGTAAGGTCTCCACAAACAATTATCTGCCACACTTAATGTTCGTGGATGACATCCTTGGTCTTGGGGCATTCAAACTATCTAAATGATTGATTATTCATCATATAATGATAAAATTAAGAAATGCTTCCGAACTTGTTCTAAGCAAGGACAAATAAGATCTCATTTATTTCTGTATTGATGATAAGGAGACTACGAAGATCACTGAGCCGTTCGAGATCAAAGTCATACCTCTAGAAGGTGGTTTCAAATATCTGGGTTTCTACTGGAAACCTTGCAACTACAAGATGGAATATTGGTCTTGGATTATTGAAATATTCAAGAAGAAATTATCCACATGGGAGAACAAATAGCTCACCTTGGGGGAAGATGATATTGACCAGGGTTGTACTCCAAGAAATTTCCATTTATTGGATGTATTTGTTCCATCTTCTGATGACCATCATTCATCTAATTGAATCAATAATTGTAGATTTCATTTGGTCCAACACTGAAAACTAATCAAAATTCCACCTCTTTTCCATGGCCTTGTTTTGTAGACCCGTAGATTGTGGTGGCTAGGGAATAAATAGTACAAAAATATTCAATGGTGCCTTGCTCACAAAGAATCCTTGGAGGGATTTTATGGGGTAAGGCATTTGGAACAACATCATCAGGGAGAAATACCTTGACCAAGAAAATATGGAGCAATGGATCTTGGTTTGTGCATTGGTGAAGAAACAATCTTCGTACATCTAGCACAACATGATGAGATTAAGAGACTGATTATGTGGATCTATGGTGGAGGGTTGGTAGGGGTAGTCGTATTTTTGTTGGGCTTGACAAAATCATTGGGATGGAGGGAAACCACTCCCTCTCCCTCCTAATCATCCAACAACTTAAGAGTCGAGGCCTCTTCACCTTGGAGCACATCGACATCCCATTGTCTGGTGGGTTTCCATCCACACATTACAAGAGCGTTGGAGAGTTGGATCTGCCTCCTGCATACTGTTTCGAGTGGGAATCCTTTCAGTTGCACTTACTTCAAGCTGGCACTGTATTAACTGATAAGGAGGATTTCCTCACTTGGGGTGATTTTTCATAGGGTGGTGAGATCTCTACGAAGGCCACATACTGTTATATATTAGATCTGCATCCACATGACTCTACCACCAGTTGGCTAGCACACATGTGGAAGTGGGAAGCCCCGACAAAGCTCAAATGCGTCATTTGCTATTTGTTCATAATTGTATCCTTACTTGTTCACAACCATATCCTTACTTGGGTTAACCTTGCCAAGAGGGGATTCTTGGGACCAAGGATTTTCCCTCTCTACAGATCGGTTAGTAAGTATTCCACACACATATTTATGTTTTTTCCCTTTGATTTTTCCATGTGGGAGGAGGTTACTACTTTCCTTAACATCCCTCTGCACTTGGATGACAGAGCATACATCTTGAATGATAGAGCATCCATTACTTATTGGCTTCGATGTTGGACTGATAGAAAGAAGGAATACAAATCCATCCCCCTATATATCTTTTGGGCATCTGGCACTATCGGAATTCCTTCATTTTTTGAAAAATCTGCCCCGAATTTGAGAGCCACAACTCTTAAAATCGCGGCATATTTTTTAGAAATTGGCCCTCAGAAATCCTCCTACAACAGGCGTACATGGTCTTATAAACAAATAGACTACTCACATCTTATCAGTTTCTTTGATGGTGCCTCTGTGGGTTGTTTGTGCGGATGTGGCACCATTATCCTCCTAAATTTGTCATTGGCTTTCCACTTTTATTGGTCTTGTGGTAAAGGAAATAACATATGAGAAGAGGCTTTGGCATTATGGGGAGTCTTACGTTGTGCCTCATGGCTCACATTGGATGAGATCCACATTGCCATTGATTAGGAGGTGGCCATTGAATGTGCGTTGGGGAATCTCTCTTTCGGTACCCTCCTTAGTCCACAAGTTGGATCAAATTTCATCCTTGGAGGCATGTTTCTCCTCAGCATCGTTCTGTCACATATTTAAGGAAAAAAATATTTTGGCAGATAAACTCTCCAAGCGTGGTGTCTTTGCTTTGATTGGCTAGAACTCTTTTGAACACGTAGTTTTGGGCAGGGCCAACAGTTCCAACTCTTTCACTCTCTCATGATGTCTCTTTGGCGTCTTTGTTTATTCCTTGTCTCCTCCCTATATTTTATTGTTTCTTTTCAATCCTTACTTACTTGTTTATCTTGGAGGTTTTTCTTAGTTTCCCCACTAACTAATCAATTTTTTTATTGTTTTGCATAGATGTGTCACTGAGGTATTAAATGATTCTGGAAGGAAGAAGTTTCTCCGATTTTTGTTAAAAAAGTGGAAAGATAAATTAGAAAAAAACTTGCAAACTGAAACTAGTAGCTCACAAGTGAGCAATCTACACTTGGAGACTTCCCAAGTAGTATCGCTCTATTCCATATCATGGAATTAGAAATAAATAAGTTTACATTCAATTTAGGGAGATCAAAATTATCTCCTAGAAAATAGGAACTAAGTCTAAACTAAGACACATGCACACAACCGTGAAACAAACTTTCTCCATTATTTTCAACTCCCCCCCTTAATGGAGAAATGATTCACTTGCACATTTAACATCTCCCTAAAAAATTCAAATTTAATCTTCCCAAGAGGCTTGGTGAAGATATCAACTACATTTTCATAGGTGTTACAATATTCAAGAAAAATCTCTTTTGACTAAACCTTTTCTCTAAAAAATGAAAATGAGTATCTATATGTTTTATGTTTTTAAGAAGAACATGATTATTTGCTAGCTTGATTGAACTTTGGTTGTCGCATTTAATAACCATAGCATCCTTTTGTTCTTCTCTTGTATCATCAAGAAGTCTTCTCAACCAAATTGCTTCACAAGTGGCTGCACATAAGACTTGATACTCTGCTTCTTCCAATGATAAGGATACACTACTCTGCTTTTTACCGCTCCATGAAATGACCCCGGACCCAATATTGAAAGCATACCCAGTTATATATCTTCTATCATCCATATTTCTAGCCCAATCTAAATCTAAATAGCCTGTCAATTTAACATCAAAAGAATCAATATATTTAATGCCAAAATTTATGGTTCCTTGAAGATACCTCAGGACACCTTTTGCTGCCACCTAATTATTTTCAAGAGGTTTTTTCATGAACCGACTCAACATACTGGCTGAATATGATAAGTCAGGCTTGGTTGTAGTCAAATAAATCAAACTTCCAACCAGTTGTCTATAAAATATAGCATCCACCTCTTTAGAACCATCATCACTTTGAAATTTAACATTTTGTTGTATAGGTACTAAAGCAAATTTACACTAATCCATTCTGAATTTATTCAACAATTCCCTAACATACTTTCCTTGATTAACAAAAGTATAGCCATAATCCCTCCAGACTTCAAGACCCAAAAAATAATGCATTTCTCCAAGGTCCTTCATTTCAAATACTTGTGACATCTGCACTTAATTTCTTCAACCAATTCATCAAAATTTCCAATAACAATTAAATCATCAACATAGAAGGAAATCAACACAATCTTACCCTTTGAATCAAATGAGGTATAAATATTTGGATCATTTTTACTTCCCTTATAACCATGTTGTAAGAGGAAAGATTCTATTTTCTCATACCAAGATATGGGAGCCTATTTCAACCCATACAATGCCTTTTTTAATTTACAAACCACGTGTTACTACCCCTTTTTAATGAACCCTTCTAGTTGTGTTAAATATACTTATTCGTTCAACTCCCCATTTAGAAAAGAAGATTTTACATCTAGCTAGGGTAAACTCCAATGGTACTTTGTCGCTAGAGCTATTAGCATCCTAATAGTATTTAACTTAGCTACATAAGAAAAAGTCTCCTCATAATCAATCCCTTCTTTCTGTGAGTACCCTTTGGCCAACAACCTAGCTTTATACTTGTCTACACTACTATATGCTTTGAACTTAGGTTTATACAGCCATTTACAACCCATGGAATCTTTTCCTTTTGGAAATTCAACTAATTCCCACATTTTATTTTTAATTATTGATTCATACTCTTCTTTCATAGTTGATCTCCATTCATCATATTGATTTGCTTCATTATAATTCATGGGCTCAACAATGTTTAAAATACTAGTCATAAGAGCACAGTCATTGTACCTTGCAGGTAAGTGAGTATGTCGTCCTGATCTCCTTGGTAGCGAACTTGCCTCAATTCTGTCATATGTGATTTCTTGCTCTCCTCTAAATGGACTTCGATTATTGAATGTATCCACATCACTAGATTCCTCTTTTTGCAGTTACTGCAGTTGTAAATGATTGTCTTTGGCTGTGAATACTAGTCATAAGAGCAGAATCATTGTACCTTGCAGGTAAGTGAGTCTGCCATCCTGATCTCCTTGGTAGCGAACTTGCCTCAATTCTGTCATGTGCAATTTCTTGCTCTCCTCTGAATGGACTTCGACTGTTGAATGTATCCACATCACTAGATTCCTCCTTTTGCTGCTGTAAATGACTATCTTTGGCTTCATCGTTGTTGTCATCAATCAGTAAAGGTATGTGCCACTTCTCATAACTTCTGTCCTTTTTTCCTTCATCAAAATTTTCATGGAAGATAACATCTCTACTCGCAAATACCTTGTAAGTAGATGGATTAAACATCTTATATGCTTTGAAATCATAACAGTATCCTACAAATATGAATTTATGGCTTTAGCATCCAATTTCTTCCTATATTCCTTAAGAATGTGTGCAAAATCTTTAGAACCAAATACTCTCAAGTGATGGACTGCAAGTTTAAAACCATACAAAGTGTCAAATGGGGTCTTGATACCAAGACACCTAGTTGGACTTTTGTTCTTTAAATAAACTGCAATACTAATTTCTTCTTCCCAAAAACCATTAGATGGTTTCTTACCTTTCATCATGCTACGTGCACACTCCCTTAGAGTCTTTTTATTTCTTTCTACAACCTCGTTCTATTGTGGAGTGTTGTAGTATTCCATGATCTCTGCAATATTTGATGACGTTTCCAAGCCTGTATTCTCCCCCTTGATCTGAGGGGAGAATTTTAATGACTTTCCCTCTCTGCTTTTCAACCATATTTCTAAATTATTTAAAGTACTCGAAAACATAACTTTTCCTTCTAAGAAAGTACACCCATGTATACCTTGTGTACTCATCAATAAATAGCAAAAAATAATAAGCTTCACTTAAGGACCTTGTTTGCATAGGTCCACAAATATTAGTATGCACAAGTTCAAGTATATCTTTCTTTCTCCAATTTAAGCTAGAGGGAAATTCATCCCCATGGATTTTTCCAAGTGCACAACCTTCACAATCAATATGTTCATTTCTTAAAATAGGAATTCCATCAACCATACCTTGTTTCTGCAGCAACAATAAATCATTAAGGTTGATGTGACCAAACCTTTGATGCCAAATATTCTCTATTGTCATAGCCGTTGAAGTTAAAGCTTCATATGAAATGCTTGCAACATTCAAGTTATATAGGCATCCAACTCGTACTCCTGATGCAACCAACTTCTGATGATCAAACAAATCCTCTACAACATAGTAAGTTTTGAAAAAATCTACCTTTAAATTATGATCTGTAATCATGGAGACAAAGATCAAATTCTTTTTAATGCCAAGCACATACATGAAATTCTGGATGCTTATGATAATACCATTAGGTCATATTATAGTAATATCTCCATACCCTTTAATATGATATGATATGTCATTTCCTAGGTAGATGTCCACACCATTGCTGGTCTCCTTTAAATTTTCATACTAGTGTTTATTACATGTCATATGAGAAGATGCTCTAGAATCCACAAACAAAGTTCTAGCCTCATCGGTCTCAGTAGAAAGAGCAACACCAAACATAAATAATTTAAGATCATGATTCAGATCTTCGCCAAAAACATTGCCTGTGTGCCTCTTGTGTCTATGTGTGTTTTCATCATTCTTCTTTTTTATAACAGTCTCTAGCAATATGACTAATTCTTCCAGAGTAAAAACACTTAATTATTGAATCATTTTTAGCAGATAACATACCTTGAAATGACTTTTTCTGAGATGGACCACTACTCTTATGTCCTCATCCTAGTTTCCCTTTGAAGAAATTTTTATTTTCCACCAACGCCAACTCCGCATTCTGAGGCTTCAAATTCTTACACCTCTCTTCTTCCTACATCAAAATCCATGTCAACTGTTCAAAGGTGGTAACTTTCTCCTTTTTTTCAAGCCCCATAATAAAGATTTGATAATCCTCTGTCATGCCATTTACGACAATCATGATGAGATTAATGTTGGACACTTTCTCCCCCATGTTGCCTAACTTGTCTCTTAGTTCTTTAATTTGTGAGATGAATGCAACAACAGATTCATTCTCTTCCATTCTAATGGAAATAATCTTACTCTTCAGAAACAACACACAATTTTTATTTTTCATTTCATACAAATCCTTTAGTGTCACCCAAATGTCATTAGCAGTTTTGCATTCTTGGATATGAGGGATTATGTTGTCTTTTATGGACATCTTCAACAACACTTTCTCTTTATTTTCCCTCTATTCCCAATCTTGAACTAATGCGACAGTGGCACCACTGGCTACAGTTAAATTTTCTTCATCTTCATTTGCAATTGCCCATGCACTTGAACCCTCGAGCAATGTTTGCAACTTGAAATTCTAGTTGGCATAATTTGACCCATCGAGCTTATTTCTCTCATTAAGATATTTTTTTGCAATGTGATTATTCATTGTGACAAATACTTTCAACAGTGCCCTACTTTTAATTCACGAGCACCACCAGTAGCTTGTCTGATCAATATATCCACGACTTCAATAACAAATCCACTGGTCCAATCGACAAATCCAGTAATCCAACAACTGATCTATGGATCCAACACTAGATCCTCCACCAATCGATCTACATATTTAACTCCAAATCCTCCAATAGTCGATCTACAGTTCAAACACTAGATCCTCCAATAGTTGATCTACGGATCGAAGTCTAGATCCTCCAACAATCGATCTATAGATCGAACTCCAAATAGGTGACCTTAAATATACAAAACAAATGTTGGACAAGATCACCAACACAAGTACATCTAGTCTCAGGCCACCTTTAACTTGTAAAAACCACCAACATGATTTCACCTTGCTGCAGGGCATGATGAACACATTTTCTATAAGTTTTGGGCATCAGCGTGGGGGTAGCACTAACCATCAACGTTGATCATCACTCTTTCCCTGTGCACTGCTAACCCTGATCAATACAACCTCTCTTTGTTGGGGTTGCATTGATCAGGCTTATCTAGAAAGATCAATGCTCTGTCACACAAAAAAATGTACCAATGTACCTTTCCTTGATAAATTCCTCTTGTGATCCTTTGTTGCCCCCAATAGAAGTTCACATACACTCACTAGAAATGGAGGCTTAATCGCTCTCCAATCTCAGACACTAGGGCTCTCAACCCCAAAGGTTCAACTCACCACATATCCAACTCTTTGAGCTCCGATACCATGTTAAAAAAGTGGAAATAAAAATTAGAAATAAACTTGCAAATTGAAACTAGCAGCTCATAGGTTAGCAAGTTATGCCTAGAGGCTGCCTAAGCAGTACTTCTCTATTTCACTGATTATGAAATCAGAAATAAATAAGTTCACATTCAATTTAGGGAGATCAAAACTATCACCTAGAAAATAGGAACTAAGTCTAAACTAAGACACACACAACCATGAAACAAACTTTCTCCATTATTTTCAACTATTTTCCTATTTATCCATCATCATTTGTCATCTTGAAGCTTTATTCACTTCTGCATATGGATGTAACAGAAGCAATATGAATTCATATATATGTAACCTCTTTTGTTTTGTAATGAAATATGTTGGTTTTTCTATTGCAAAAAAAAATTGTGTATCAGAAGCACTATGGCAGTTGAAGTATACAATTCTGAAACAAAACCATGGAGGATAGCTTGCAATTTGGGTGCAATTTCTTTCGGAACAAGAAATGAGAAAACTGTTATCTATAATGTCAGCCTTGTATTTTTCATGGTAGCGTCAAGTGATGATGCCATTGCCTCGTAACACTGACGAAGAGAGTTGGGAAATGTTGACAATGTGACAAGGTTGTGACCAACCAGATAAGGAAAATGTATAGTTTTTTAATTATTTTATATTTTCAACTTTTAAATATGATGATGATTTATATTTCTTTTACTTATTAAAAATATTTGAATGAAATTTTTAAATGAATATATCTTTAAAAATTTAATATTTTAACATTTAAAATAAATCTAATTTAATAATAAAATTTTCTTTGTGACTGTAAGTTTATTGACTCGCTTGAGCAATATTTTCCAAAATTACATCGATGTAGATTTATTCATGTTTTTCTCTTTTAAATCTAGCTTACGTTATTGTTCATGTTTTTTTCTTTTATGTTATGTGTGTGTTATATTCTTTCCACGACTAGCCCCATGAGCGAGGGGGGGTCACAGGGGGGGCGATAGCCTCCCCTCTTGGTTGCATTGGGAATAGCAATGGGGGCGACAGCCCCCTATTTTGGTTGGGTTGGGAGCAGTAGGGGAGCGGAATCCCCCCTTATTGGGGGGATTCAGGGGGCGCTAGCCCCCTCTATGGGGTCCAAAGCAGCGCCCTGGGAAATTTTTTTTTGGACCCTATATTAGGTGGGCGGACCTATCTATGGTTTTGTGTGTGGTTTTCACATGTGGTTTTAGGCATGATGGTTTTCTGCTCAGGTATTTTGTAGATTTGGTCAAGGGAACTGCGGTTATGTTCTAATCAAGAATTAATGGATGCTTCGAATGTATATATATGTATTGTAACATTGAAAGAAATATAATGAAAACTCAATCTAGTAGTCCCAATTTTGGGATCCAAGGGAAAATATATATGTATATCTATTTTATGTTTTATGCTTTCTCCATTGTTTATTTTCTGTTTTTAGAATTTGTATGTAGGTAATTTCTGTATGGGATTAAAACCTACTTTTGGTATCAGAGTTGTTTTGGCTTCAAGGGGACACCTTTGTTGCTGAGGGGTTTTTCTCGGGCATATGGTAGACCCTATTCAATGGGAGATCTGCATGATATATTCTTGTGGTGAAAGAAGATGGAAAGCAATGGAAAGATAGAGATCGAGAAATTTAATGGTCAAGGTTTTGAGCTGTGGAACTCAAGATGGAGGATCTATTGGTGGATAAAGATTAGGGGATTATGGTAGATTCGGGTACTAAACCAACAACAATGTCAGCTGAATACTATGCAAAGTTGTATTGGAAGGCAAAGAGCATAATATGGTTGTGTATCTCAGATTCAACATTGTTGAATGTATCAAGGGAAGCTTCGACAAAGGATTTTTGGGACAAGTTAGGGACTTTGTACTAATCTAAGTCTCTAGTGAATAAACTTTTCCTACAGAAAAATTTGTATAACATGAGGATGAAGGATAGAGACTCAGTGACAAAGCATCTGAACACCTTTAATAATGTGGTAATCCAGTTGTTATCCGTTGATATAATAATTTGAGATGAAGATAAGTGCATCAGTTTGTTGTGTTCTGGTTGTTGCAATAGGTAGCAATGCGAGTGCCTTGCAGTTTGATGAAATAGTCTCATCCTTGTTGGCGGAGGAGATGAGACGGAAAAATACAGAGGGCCAGAATGGTGATGCCTTGTTTGTACAAGGATGGTCCTAGAATAGAAACAAAAATAAATCCTCGAGTGGAATATATAAATCTAGAGGGAGATCTAAATCTCTAGGAAAACCTATAAAGGTGTGCTGGAAATGCAGAAATGAAGGGAACTTCAAAAATGATAGTAGATCTAAAGTTCCTGAGAAAGGAAAGGGATCTAATGGTTCTCCTTCTACTGAGGTAGAAACCACCTTATATGAAGGTGGGGATGTGTACTTGGATTATTCTTCAAGAACACATGTAGATCATGAGGCATGGTTGATTGACTTAGGTGCATCCTTTCACTTCACTCCCCACATAGAGTGGTTATGCAAGTACGATAAATATGATGGTGGTGATGTCTTCTTAGGGGATGAAAAGAAGGTTGGAAACATTAGTCGTGGAAAAGTCAAGTTGAATTTGCAAGGTGGAAGGATTAGAACACTTTCGGGTATTCTGCATATTCCTGCATTGAACAAAATTCTGATTTCTGTAAGCAAGCTGGATGATGTAAGTGTAAAAACAATGTTCGAGAAAGATACCTGAAAGATGGTTCTGGGAGCACTGGTATTGATGCAGGGAGTTCAGATTGGAACTCTGTACAAGCTTCAGGGTAGCATTGTTATTGATGGGTGCAATAGTTCTGTGGTTCCTGAAAGTGGAGCATAAAATCTAGTGGCCTTTGGATAAAAGACCATGCTATGGCATCAAAGACTTGGACATATTGGAGAGAAGAGCCTTCGAATACTTCACGGTAATGGTACGATATAAGGTATGTCTATTTTCTCTTTGGATTTTGATTTCTATGAAAATTGTGTATATGGGAATCATAATCAAGTGAGTTTCCCCTATGGTACTAAGAGGGCAAAACATATATTAGAGCTTGTGCACAGTGATATGTTTGGACCCATGTTGATTCCATCACTGGGTAAGTTTGTGCACTATGTATCATTTATAGATGGCTTCTCAAGGAATACATGGATATATTTCCTTAAGAAGAAATCTAAAGTCTTTGATAGGTTTAAAAAATTTAAGTCTCTGGTAGAAAACCAGACAGAGAAGAAGATAAAGGTGTTGAGGACAATAACGGTGGAGAGTTATTCAAGAACGAATTTGAAGAGTTCTATAAGAAGTATGGTATAGCGTGGTAGAATAATACTCCATACACACCTCAAAAAAATGGAGATGTAGAAAGAATGAACATGACGTTGATGGAAAAGACAAGAAGCATGCTTAATGGTGCCCGGTTAGGACAAGAATTTTGGGTAGAGGCAGTGGAGACTGCATGTTACCTGGTCAACAGATCACCTTCATCAACATTGGAGGATAAGACTCCACAAGAGGTATGGACTTGTAAGAAACCGTCTCTTTCACATCTGAGTGTATTTGGATGTGATGCATATGTACATGTTCCAAAGGAGAAAATAACCAAGTTGGATAGTAAATCTGAAAGGTGCATCTTTATTGGGTATAAGTATGGTTTTAAAGGTTATAAGCTTTGGAACCCATAAAAAAGGAAGGTTGTTCCGTGATGTGGTGTTTAGAGAGGTGAAAGATGTTATTAAAGATGAAATCCTACCAAAGGAACCTAAGAAGATAGAGTTTGAGCTAAAGGAGGGGGAATCAGACTCTACAATAGAAGAGGAATCAGAAGATGAAGAATCACAAACTCCAACTATGAGAAGATCAATTCAAGAAAGGAGGAAGCCATAAAGGTGTAGACAGTTTCTTTCTGTTCAAAATTTTCTTTATCTATTACTGATGATGATCCCATAATTGTCAGGGAAGCAATAGATTCAGAGGATGGAAAAATATGGAAAGAGTCCATGGTTGATGAAATGACATCTTTGCACAAAAATGAGGCTTGGGATATGGTGGAGTTGTTGACTGGAAAGAAACCTGCTGGCAACAAATGGGTGTTTAAGAAGAAGATGAATGCAGAAGGCAAGGTGGATAAATACAAAGCTCAGTTGGTAGAAAAGGGTTATTCTCAGGTGCTAGGAATTGATTTTGGTGATATTTTTTCTCCTGTTGCTAAGGTATCTTCTATTAGATTACTTTATCTGTTGTTCCTGCTTTTGATTTTAAGGTAGAATAGATGGATGTGAATACAACATTTCTTCACGGGGATCTGGAAGAAGAGTCTACATGAAGCAACTTGAAGGCTTTGCAGTGAAGGGTAAGAAAGAACTGGTATGTAGGTTAAAAAAGTCTCTGTATGCGTTAAAACAACCACCAAGGATGTGGTATTAGAAATTTGATACATATATACGAGGACTCAGCTTCACCATAAGCAAAGCAGATCATTGTGTGTATTTTAAATTAATTGATGACCATGTTATTTATTTGGCCTTGTATGTGGATGATATGTTTTTGATTGGAAATAACAAAAAAATTATCGAGGAATTGAATACCCAATTGTCCTCCAAATTTGACATGAAAAATCTTGGTGCTACAAACTATATTTTGGGCATGGAAATTAAATGAGATTAGGAAAAAAAAGAAGCTCTGGTTAAACTAGAGGAAGTATGTCGAGACAATATTGTAGAGGTTTAATATGCATGCTAATAAACGGTGAAAGTTCCTATTCCTGTCGATGTAAAGATATTTGTTGAATAGTGTCCCAAGACACAAGAAGAGGAAGAGGACATGTCCTGTGTTCCATACGCAAGTGAAGTCTGTAGCATGATGTATGCATTAGTCTGTACTAGACCAGACATTGCCAATGCAAAGGGAGTATTGAGCAGGTTTATGTCAAAACCAAGGAAGAAGCATTAGATAACAATGAAGCAGGTTTTCAAGTATTTGCATGGCACTAGTGATTATGGTCTGTGCTACCAAGGAAGACTAGGATTAAGTAGAGTTTTGGACATCAGTGGATTTGTTGTTGCAGACTAGGCTGGAGATCTGGATCAGAGAAGATCTACAAGTGGGTATGTATTTAACCTGTTTGGAGGTGTAGTTAGTTGGATGAGCAAGAGACAATCTGTAGTGGCACTTTCAACTACAGAGGTAGAATACATGGCAACCACTCATGCAAGCAAGGAAGCAATTTGGTTGTAGAGATTGTGTTCAAGTATGGGGTTGGTACAACAAGTTACAAGGATAGATTATGATAGCGAAAGTGAAATTTTCTTGGCAAATAACCCTGTTTATCATTCAAAGACAAAACACATTGATGTTCAGTATCACTTTGTGAGGAATATGGTTGAGGAAAAAAGGTGTTGGTTGTAAAGGTGGACACTTTGAAGAATGCTGCAGATGCATTGACGAAGTCTGTGAGCATTGAGAAGTTTTATTGGTGTAGAGAAACAATGGGCATTGCAGGGCTACACTAATGACGAAGCTCTCTTGTGTCCCCTTGTGGAAAGAAAACAAGTGGGAGAATTTTGGGAGCGTGTTACATTATTTCCACAACTAGCCCCATGCGTGGGGGAGGGGGGATAAGTACACCTGTTTGTTGCATTGGGCACAGCAAGGGGCGGCAACCACCCCTTGTCGGGGGGTTTGAGGGGGGCGGTAGACCCCCTCTATCGAGTCTAGGGAATTTCCCTAGGGATTTTTTTTTTTGACCATATATTAGGTGGGTAGACCTACCTATGGTTTTTTGCGTGGTTTTTACACATGGTTTTGGGCATGATCGTTTTTTGCCCACGCTATTTTTTAGATCCAGTCAAGGGAACTACGATTATGTTTAATCTATGGTTAATGGATTGAGGTTTATGGATGCTTTAAAATATATATAATAGTTTATTATATATATATATATTATATATATATATATATATATAAAATATATTAATGTAAATTGAAAGGAAAAATATAATGAAAATCATTATGGCAGGCCCAGTTTTGGAATCCAGGGAAAAATCTCTGTGTATATCTATTTTATGTTTTATGCTCTCTCCATTATTTATTTTCAACTTTTAGAATTTGTACGTAGGTAATTTCTATACGGGGTTAAAAAAACTCGGATGTAAATCTAGCTTACATTTTCTAAAAAAAAGTAAGCGCTTTGAGTATATTGGAGAGATGTATGAAATTTAGAGTCAAATTGTAATTAAGAAAATTTTTAAATTATAATTATAATAATGAAATTTTCATTATTTTAATTGCATTAATGTTTGAAATTGGATATTATTTATTGATTTTAACATAAGTTAATTATTTACACAGTTAAAAAATAATTAATTATATAAGTATAATTTAAAATAAATATATGGTATAAACATATAGTAACATTAAAAAAAATTTAGTTCAGAAGAGAGAAAGAGACGCTCATGGCTGGTTGCGGATCGACTGGCGATCTAAGCTGGCGCGCGCCCTAGGATCCCTGACATCGCTTCTGCGCCCCTGCGCCTGGCAGCGCTACTACTAGGCCCACGCCCTTCCTCTGCTGACCTCCCCTTCTTCGCTCCTGGGCCTCCTGCCCTCCCCCAGCACCGGGGCCTCTCCTCGGTTGTCCTCTCGAGATTCTTCCAGAGATCTGACCCCTAATGGCAGAAATGGATCCCCCGCCTCAGGATCCAGAAGACTTAGAGAAAATGTTTGCCTCTCTCATTCCTGAGAGCGCAGCGGGAAAAATACGACCTACAGCCTCCAAGTTCATCAAGAAATTAGATGAAATACCAGAAGTATCTCTACCTCCTTCTCTTCCGAGGAGAGCAGCAATCTCGTTAGCAGAAAGAGGCCTGGTCGGTCAGTTCACGGGTCTGCGGCCCTCCCCAAGATCAGTCCAGAGATGGGTCGAGTGAAACTGGAACTCGATGGTGCAAGGGAAAATAGCAATCAAGTTTTGTGGCAGAGGATTTTACACCTTTCTTTTCGAATCAATGGAGGATAGGAACCTTATCTTTAGGAACGACCCCTATTTCATGGACTCACGGGGACTCTACTTAAACAGATGGACCCCAGACTTCGACCCAGAAATGGACGTCCCCAACGTTGTCCCCGTCTGGGTTCGTCTGCCCCACTTTCCACTTCACTGCTGGGGGGACGAGTCAGTCAAAGCCATAGGCAACGCAGTCGGCAAATACATTGACAGATCTGAACCAAAGGAGAACATGCATGCATGCGCGAGAATCTGTGTAGAAGTAGATCCGGGGAAAGGACTGCCAGAAACAATCAAACTCAAAGTCGATCAGTGGACGCACATTCAACAAGTGGACTACGAGCAGCTACCCTTCAAGTGCAAGGTATGTCATGAATATGGGCATTTCGCTAATAGATGTAGCAAATCTAAAACAAATTTTCCTGAAGGCAATATTGAAACCTCCGAGGGAGCTTGGGAGCAAGTCAAAAAGAAAAAACCAAACCCCCCTCCAGGTCCAAGCTCAAAAGTTCCCCCAGAAAACCCCTCCCTTCCTTCCCATCCCTTTGGCTCTGTCCCTTCTTTCCCCTCCTCCTCCAACCCCTTTGAAACCCTGTCCGCATAGGACCCTCCATCCCCCCTCCTTCCCCTAGAGGTACTACCATCGTTATCTCCTCCCCTCTCTCCGTCCCCCAGCCCTCTCCCCCCCAACAATGGAAAGAATCTTAACCCGAAATAAATCAAAGGAAAACAACCTCTCCACATATCCCCCCAGAAAAGTTGGTAGAAAGTCTAACAAAGAGATCAGAGATGAAAATGCCGCAAAATAAATGGCCACCGGAATGCAGCAACCAATGGACACATTCCTAGACAAATCAAAAGGAAGCGGAGAAAAAATGAAAGAGAAAAGCGGGGCATATACCAAACAAGGTAAATGATGATTTTGGTCTCCTGGAATTGTAGGGGGATGGGCTCCTCCCTAAAAGCAAATGCAGTCCGGGATCTCCTCAAATCTGAACAACCAGACCTTCTCCTACTTCAGGAGACCAAAATCATGGAACAAGAATTCCAAAATCACATAAAAAGAAGCAAAATCTATGCAGGCGTAGCAACAAGTGCAGTTGGCGCCTCAGGAGGCATAGGAACACTATGGGACAAAAACAAATGGGAAATCAAAGAGCAAAAGTCTTACAGCTGGTGGGTAAGAACAGACATACAGAATAAAGCCTCAAAAGAGGAATACTCTATCTACAACGTATACGCTCCTAACCATTATCCGGACAAAGCTTCATGCTGGGATTCAATAATATCAGATCTCATGACAGTTCAGGGAAGGAACATTTTCCTTGGAGGGGACTTAAACCTTATAAGGAATGCTGACGAGAAATTGGGAGGAAATTACTATGTTGATCCCTCAAGAGATTCATTAGAAGCAATAATCCAAACCCATAATCTAGTAGATATTCCTCTGCATAACGGGAGATTCACCTGGAGCAATAAAAGAACCGACAGCAACAATATAAAAGAGAGATTAGATCGAATTCTCGCTCAAGAAAGAACAGTGGCAAGATTTTCAAATATCCAAAGCAAAATCATCCAAGGTTACATTTCAAATCATAAACCAGTGGCTCTAACTTTAGACAAAGGAAAGAACATGGGGTCTCTCCCCTTTAAATACAACAAGGCTTGGGACAGTAAAGAAGAATTCCGAAACTTAGTCAAGGAGCAGTGGGCAAAAGAAATTATTGGCTCACCCCATTACATTTGGGAAGCTAAGCTCAGATCCCTCAGGACTGTCATCAAATGATGGGCAAGAAATCACGCTGCATAGGAAAGTAAAAAAAGAACTAATCTCCAATCACAGCTTGAACAATGGAGCCAGGAAAAAGAGCGAATCTAGTATACGGAAGAAGACCAGGCCAAAGAGAATGAAATGTACAAAGAATTGTACAAACAGAACAGGATGGAAGAAGAAGAGCAGAGACAAAAGTCTCGTTGCCTTTGGCTCAAAGCCGGAGACAAAAACACTTCCTTTTTTCACAACAGCCTAAAGCTCAGACGGGCGGGGAACCATATAGAGAAGATAATGATCAATGGAAGAGAGCTAAGAGACCAAGAGGAGACAAAAGAGGCTGCGTTCAGACATTTCAGCGCCCTCCTATCCACAGACACTCAGCCCAACGATAATGCGGAATTCCTCAGCCTAATCGAAAATAAAATCTCAGTAGACCAAAACAACGAGCTGGACCAAGGGGTCACGACAGAGGAAATTGAGTGGTCGATCTTCAGCATGGTGTAGGACAAGGCACCAGGTCCAGACGGGTTCACAGTAGCATTCTACAGAAATCATTGGGAAACCATCAAGAAAGACTTCATCAGAATGGTAAATAATTTCTTCTCTAAGTGTAAAATGGGGAACAACATTAAATCTTCCCACTTAGCCCTCATCCCCAAGGATCCCAACCCCCAATCCTTCGACCAATTCTGCCCAATCTCCCTGTGCAATGTCTCCTATAAAATCATCACCAAAATCCTAGCCAACAGGCTAAAAAAGCTCCTCCCCTCCCTCATCTCTGAGAACCAAGGAGGCTTCGTCCCCAGAAGACAAATTACAGATAATGTGATCCTTATCCAAGAGGCAATTCACAGCAGCATAAATAGAAAGGAAAAGGGTATGATTATTAAATTAGACATGGCAAACGCCTTTGATAGAGTCAACCATCAATTCCTTAAGGCAGCCCTTGAGAAATTTGGGATATCCAGCACCTTTATCAGCAGGATCATGGAGTGTATATCCTTCCCTTGGACAACCCCTCTAATTAATGGCAGGCCAAGCAACTCCTTCAGAAGCTAAAGGGGGTTGAGACAAGGCTGCCCTCTCTCCCCATTTCTCTACATCATTATGGCCAAAACGCTAAGCATACATCTGGAAAATATTCGTAGGCAAAAAGAAATCACAGGTATCAGCATAGTGTGTGGAACCAAGGGGATAAACCACTCTCTCTTCACTGATGACACCCTCCTAATTGGAGGAGCTTCCAATCTCATGGCAAGAAGGTTCAAGAAAACGTTAGAACTCTTTCTTCAAGTGTCTGGAGGAAAGCTTAATAACAACAAGTGCATGATATATACCTGGAACATCCCCAGGCATATTATTCAGAGAATTTCCTCAATCTTGGACATCCTTGCTCAAAGGAACTGGAGCCATTTCATGTACCTTGGATTTCCCTTAGCAAAGGAATCGGTCAAAACTGAAATTTGGGTGAAACTAATTGAGAAGTTGAGAGGGAAACTTCAGAGTTGGGGTCTGTCCTGGCTCAACCTGGCTGGAAGAACAACTCTCATAAAAGCCATCCTCTCAGCTCTCCCCATATATCAGTTCGCAATCACTCTCACCCCGGACAGCACTCATAAACACATGGAATTAATTATCAGGAGCTTCTTGTGGTAGGGAGGAAGGCAGGACTCCAAAAAATTCAGCCTTGTAAAATGGGACCAGGTCATTTTACCATTCGAAAAAGGAGGGTTAGGAATAAGGATTCCAAGACTAGCCAACATGGCCATGGGTTTTAAGCTGATATGGAGAATCCTCAATGGAAAAGGCACCTGGTGGATAGAATTAATCAAAAGAAAATACCTGAACGACCCCAACTCCAACATCCTATCAGAATCTATTGTTGACAGGCAGTGCACCCCAGTCTGGAAACTTATAAAAAAAACTCTCCCCCATTTCAAATATTATATCTCAAGAGCTCCGGGCAGTGGAAGAGACATTAACATATGGACTGACCATATAATGGGCTCAAAAGCAAGGGAAGCTCTCCCAAATCTCAGACCTCTGCAATTGTGGATGGAAGCAAAAAATCTTAAGTCCCTATATGACATTTCCTCTTGGGACCAAAATAGATGGCTGGGATGGAAGCACCTCCCCCTTCCAAACAATCTAAGGGAATTGTGGGCCGACCTCAAGCTATCCCTCTCAGGTTCAGCTCCCCTCAACAGTCTGTCCGAAGATAGGTATGTTTGGGACCCCAATGGTGGAAACTACACAGTCAGAGAAGGATACAAAATTCTCCAAAATGCCACAGCCACCAATAACTGGCCTCTCCATAAAGTGGCCTGGAATCCTGAATGTCTTCCAAAGATCAAGTTTTTTAATTGGACCCTGCTCAAAAGAAAAATTCTTACAACGGAAAATCTAAGGAATAAAGGCATCCTCGGTCCCTCAATTTGCTACCTGTGTAGAGCAGTGGAAGAAAGCAGCAACCACCTCTTCCTAGAATGCTCCTTTGCCCAAAATTGTTGGAAGCTCATTACCAGTCCTTTAAGTATAGGTGAAATGCCCAATTAGATCACCCTCCTTCAAAAAAATTGGGGGAACAGCTATCCCTACCCCAAGAAAAACAAAACCCTTGCTAAAAGATTGTGGAACAGCATCCCTCCAACCCTTTGTTGGCAAATCTGGATCACCCGAAACAAATGCATTTTTAACAATAAGAAGCCCAGTATCTCCAGCACCCTTGCTAAAACAATAGCCCTCATCTCCGAGACCATCAGTGCTAATGGAATAGTCCAATCAGATCAAGAATCCTGGAACCCAAGGGAAATGAAATGGATGGGCAAATTCAGTCATGACTCAAGAAGCCACAAAGCAGCAAGCACAGGTCAGAAAAAGATAGATTGGAAGCTAAGAGCTTATAATGAAGAAATCAGAGAATGGATTCAAAACCAAAAGAGGCCCTCCCTTCAGTTCGATGGGGCCTCAAAAAATAATCCGGGCCAGGCAGGTGAAGGAGGAGTCATCAAAGATCATCAAGGAAAAATTATGGTGACTTACGAGTGGAAATTGGGCATAATGACCAACAATAGAGCGGAGGCCTACAACCTTCTCCTAGGAACCTCCATCCTGAAGAGACTTGGTCTTCAAAATCCGCTCATAATGGGTGATTCAAATATTATTATAGCTGCTATGGTTTCGGGGAGGGACTTCAAGCAAACAACCCTGAATAATATTAAAACTAGGATCATCAACAACTTAAGAGACATAAAAGGCGCCACCTTCAAACATGTGCTAAGGAGCAGCAACAAAGAGGCTGATGAACAGGCCAACAAGGCAGCCAGTCGACCAGTAGGCCAAGTCAGAGAAAATGACTCCTCCTATGACAAAGCAATTCCTTAAAGAATCTTATCCCACTCCTCCTTTTCAGATTCTGAGCCACCTCAGACCCCATCCTTCTCGAATTTTGCACATCCCCAAATCTCATCACTCTCTGCAAAATCTCCTCGACTGCGCTAAACAGTCCCTCCTCTCTCAGATCCTCCCCCCTGCGATCGTATATGTCACCTCCCCCAATCTCGATCCCGTGTTTTATCCAACCTTAGCCGTCATTCTCAGGTCCTGCTCAGACGTACATCATTCCAAAATCTCCATCGCATGCAGCAAAATCACTCTCTGGATTCACAGTCACCTCATGAATCAAACCTTTCAGCACTGGATCTCTCGCTCGAGCTGCCTCCCTCCCTCTATTTATAGCAGCATCGTTCTCTCCTTAATCCCATTCTTCACTGCTACGAAGGTCCTGGTACGCGCCTCCTCCCAGCATATAGTCTCTCATGAAGCAGGGCGTAGTCATCTGGAGCTTGGATTACACCCCTCGACAGCGGTAAACTCAGGCAATTTTATTTTCAGAGTATATTTTCCTTCTAACAGGTTGTTTGTTTGGCTGTCACAACGCTCCCCCCTCCTTTTTTCTGCTCCCTCTTCATCCCGTTCCTCCCCCTCCCTTCTGGTCCACCCCCCGTGCAAATCAGCTCTGCACTTCCCCTATCAGCTCGCCTTATTCCCCTATTTCGCCCTCATCCCCAGAATCCGCCCCCATCAGCAGCACCAGCACTTTGGCTTTTCTTCCCAGCTAGGCGAAATGGCGGAACAACAGGATTAGCACGGAGCTTAGGAGCTTGCTACCAATCCCTTAGAAAACATCATTACGAACAGTGAGTGCACTCTCTGCAAAACGCACACCTTCATGATAGCAAGATTCATCAAACGATTCAACGACCTCAAAGATGATTATCAAGTGGACAGTAGATCAAAGAGGAAGAAGTTGGAAAAACAAAAAGCTGAGATCGAGGCCCTGAAGGACAGATGCTCCCACCTTGAGGAAGCTATAGCTCATATCAGGACTCTTACCCAAAGTATGCAAGCGGAAGCTTCAACCAGAGCCAGCGCAAGGAAGGAATCCCTCTCGGACGACTCAGTAAATCAGCAGTACCCCTAGGACTCATGAACTGTAAATTTTGTTGGCTGGCAGGCTCTTTTATCCGGCAATATAGCCGTTATCTCTTTCATTTCAGTTACCGTTTATGTAGAAATGAGGATCAAGGGTCTGCGAACCCATTTTGGATCCTTAATGCCTTGGTTTGTCATATCTATGTAATAGGACTCAGTCCCTGAAAGTTTTTATAATATATCAGTACCCGATTTTGTAAAAAAAAAAAAAATATAGTCTCAATAAAGCTTATTCCAATTATAGAAAAACGCATCCCTGCCCGTGAGCTTTAAGTGAACCTCTAATAATAAATAGAATAAGTTCTATAACATTTAAGGGTAAAAAAAACATGGTTAGCATGAACTAATTGTTCATTTTTCTGTGTCAAAGTTTCAATTTTGGATCACATTCCAGGTAATTGCAAAATTTCTGTAATCATGATTAATATTTTTGAATGCATCAATCACTTAATTTGATTAAAGATATTATTTAAATATGTTAAAGATTACATGAACCAAATGTATGATCAACTAAGTGCATTGCACTTAAGTTGCCTCCATATTGAAATGCGCAGATACCCAAATAATAACTACACTCTAATTGTTATTAATAAAAAAAAATATGTGGATAACTATACCCTAATTGTTATTAATAAAAAAAATATTAGTAGTGAAAATAATATTAATAATATATGTATTTTAATTATTATAATAAAAAATAATTATTCTATTTATTCTCACAACATTAATAACATTAATATAATAATTATTAACATTAATATAATAATTATTGATATAATAATATAATTAGATGTAATATTAAGTTAGTGGGTGTGTCTTAGAAGATATAATATTGCATCAACAATAATATTAGGTTTATCTTATATATTTTTTTCTATTATATACATAGTTACCAATCATAAATTTTTAAAACTTTAAATTATAAATTATAGGTTTATATCATTCATCAACCTTACATTGTAATATGGTTTGAAAAATAACTTAAAACAGATTTTACATATAATTATAATTTGTATTAATGAGTATGAGAATGAAATATTTTGGTTTCCATATTGCTAATTTTTATGGAATTGAATTAGTGAATTATTTATTAAGTGGATAGATATTTTTTATATGAACATAGTAAACATTAACACAATAGTATAAATCTTAATATTATAAACTATAATATTAAACCTAATATTGTAAACCCCAATATTATAAACTCTATATAATAAACCCTAATATAAACCATAATATTAAACCCAATATTAAAAACCCTTTTATTATAAATTCCATATATTAAACCCTAATATTATGTTAATAGGGTTATATGGTTAATCATAGGCTAGCCATGGTTAACCATTATCAACTATCATCACCATGGTTGACTATGGTTAAGTATGATTGCCCATAGTTAACTATGGTCACCAAGGTCAACCATTATCAACTTTGGTCAAACATAACCACCCATCATTATTATTGATTATTATTATTAGTTAAACATAGTTAACCACAATTTGACAACATATTCAAACAAAGTCAACCTTACTAGTCATTGTTTAAATAGTTAACCATGATCAATATTGGTCAATCCTATGTTTACCATATTTTTAATATTAGGTTTCAGTATTAGGGTTTTAATAATCAAACCTCTTGTGATATCAGAATGGCACATAAATCTATGCAACGTTACATTGTGACAAACATTGTCACAATGTGATAACCAATGTGACAATCATTGTCATAATGCCACATTACATTGCAATTTATTCAACATCACATTGCGACATTACAAAATTAGTCAAGCACATTTACTAATGTTGAGTATGTTCGACTATGTTTAACAATCAATACTCCTCATGTTTGGTCAAACATAACCTCCTGTCATTATTATTAATTAATATTAATAGTCAAACTTAGTCATTCACAAATAATATTAATAGTCAAACTTAGTCAATCAGATTTGCAAAGTCAAACCAAGTCGATCTTCATAGTCATTGTTTAAATAGTTGATTGTCATGATATTAATATTAATAGTCAAACTTAGTCAATCACATTTGCGAACAAAGTCAAACCAAGTCAATCTTCATAGTCATTGTTTAAATAGTTGATTGTCATAATATTATAATATTGAGTATCATATTAGGGTTTATAATATTAAGTTTATAATATTAGATTTTATAATGTTAAGGTTTATAATATTGGGTTAATATTAGGATTTAGAATATGGCATTGGAATGGTACACAAATATTATAATATTGAGTATCATATTAGGGTTTATAATATTAAGTTTATAATATTAGATTTTATAATGTTAAGGTTTATAATATTGGGTTAATATTAAGATTTAAAATATGACATTGGAATGGTACACAAATCTATTCAACGCTGCATGTGAAAAACATTGTCATAATGTGACAATAATTGTCACAATGTTACATTACATTGCAATTTATTCAACGTCACATTGCAACATTACAAAATTAGGTTTTAATATTACGTTTATAATATTGGGTCTAATATTAGGGCTTAATATTGGGTTAAATAATATGATTTAATAATATGAGGTTGGAATGGTATAAAAATATATCCAACGTTGCATTGTGACAAACATTGTCTCAATGTCACAATCATTTTCACAATGTTACATTACATTGCAATTTATTCAACATTGTATTTCAATATTAAATATCAAAGTTTCATATTAGGATTTATAATATTAAATTTAATATTAGATTTAATATATTAGGGTTCATAATATTTGAGTTTATAATATTGCGTTTAATACTAAGGTTTATAATATTTGGTTTTATAATATTAGGGTGTAATCTTGAGTTTAAAAAATTTGGTTTATTGAATTTTCAATATTAGAGTTTATAATATTAGGTTTAATATTGAGATTTATAATATTGGGTTATAATATTATGGTTTAATATTGAGTTTAATATTGATGTTTATAATATTGGGCTTAATAATGTGTTTGTTATTAGGGTTTAATATTGAGGTTTCATATTAGGGTTTGTAACATTGAGTTTAAAATAATGGGTATATTAGGGTTTATAATATTGAGTTTAATATTATGGTTTAATACTAGATTTCTAATATTGAGTTTAATATTATATTTGAGTTTATAATATTGCGTTTAATATTAAGGTTTATAATATTTGGTTTTATAATATTAGGGTGTAATCTTGAGTTTATAAAATTTGGTTTAATATTGAATTTTCAATATTAGAGTTTATAATATTAGGTTTAATATTGAGATTTATAATATTGGGTTATAATATTATGGTTTAATATTGAGTTTAATATTGATGTTTATAATATTGGGCTTAATGATGTGTTTGTTATTACAGTTTAATATTGACGTTTCATATTAGGGTTTGTAACATTGAGTTTAAAATAATGGGTATATTAGGGTTTATAATATTGAGTCTAATATTATGGTTTAATACTAGATTTGTAATATTGAGTTTAATATTATGGTTCACAATATTCAGCTTAATATTAGGTTTAACATTAGGGTTTACAATTTTGGATTTAACATTAGGGTTTAATATTGAGTTTATAATATTAGGTTTAATCTAAGGTTTACAATATTATGTTTAATATTACTATTTATGATATCATGTTTATAATATTAAATTTACTATTAGGGTTTATAATATTGAGTTTTCTATATTTGATAATAATTAATATTGATATTGATATTAATATATACTTATCAACATATATCAACCATACATTGGGCCTGGAATATGCCATAAAA
Organism: Pinus taeda; assembly: GCA_000404065.3. Lineage (NCBI taxonomy): Eukaryota > Viridiplantae > Streptophyta > Pinopsida > Pinales > Pinaceae > Pinus > Pinus taeda. Next base: position 55,188 of record APFE031672162.1, on the reverse strand, counting down.
TTGCTTCTGCTTGGTTAAGAGTTCGTCTTCTTCAGACGTAAGGAAACATGTTAACGACCTAAGACCCAAAGGCATCTAGCAGGAGTGAAAGCCTGCACCCTTACAGACCACCAACAGGTTATTCCAGGCGGTGTGGTTTTCCTTAAATAAGGATGAAGAGCCAGCGATGCCAGATTGCATATTCGCAATTAACAACTAGAAATAACTATCTTCACTACTAATTTGACAACTAAATTATAATAAACTTTCCCATATATAATTATTATTATTATTATTAAATATAATTATAATAAATTTATATACCTTATTTAATATATAATCATTAAATTATGAAACATGTCATAAAATACTTTGTACGCATTTAAACAACATACCACCATTAATTTCTAAAATATACAATACTTTAGGTACATCTAAATGATATCTAATGATTGAGTTATATCCCTCTATGGTCAATTTGAGGGATTCAACGCATTGTTGAATTATACCACAATATGTGGAACTATATTCATAATGTTCTCAATACCACAACCCGTGGAAATATATTTATAATGTTGTAAATTGAAGTATTTGACCCATCATTGAATTATGGCATAGATTATAGGATTGTGTTCGTAATGCGACCCGTCCAAAAGATTTGATCCATGAATTTAAATGTATAATATTCTAGAAAATTCAAAAATAGATAATCACATAGGTTATAATTGTAATTTCAAAATAATAGAGTGATTTATTAAATATATAATAAGAAAAATATTTATAAAATTAATTTCATAATTCAAAAGATAATCACATAGGTTATAATTGTAATTTTAAAATAATAGAGCGATTTATTAAATATATAATAGGAAAATATTTATAAATTTAATTTCATAATTCAAAATGTATTGTAGGTAGAAAATAATGTTTTAGTATAAAATTATTTTTTTATTTTAGGATAATAAAAAATATTTTCAAGAGAGTGAAAATGTAGATAAACAAAATTCAAACATATTTACTAATTTTTTGTTTTTGTTTTTGTTTTTGTTTTTGTATTTTTTTAGAAACTTTTAATTGGAGTTTGTATTCCTTTTCATGTCAAAGTGTCTTGGTATTTCTCCATTTGCTATTTGTAAATTACAAATATTCCATAGATTGACCACTCTACTAACTTCAATGAGTATTATTTTTCCCTAAAGACCTCCATGTTGCAATGAAGTTATATAGAAGACATTTATCTAACAAATAAGAAAAGTGTGAAGATGTTCATTTTGAGAAGAAATTTCTACCTCAAGAACACTCTTCAAAATACCAAACACTTCAATAATTACTACTGAATAGAAAGTTAAGTCTTATGACAACCATCCAATATTAGGTGGATATATATATATATATATATATATATATATATATATATATATATATATATTCACTGGTCTTTATTTTATATCTTTTGTGGCTCCAGCGATTTGCCCATCTCACACAAATAATACAACTTACTAAATTAATAATTACATATTATTCACTCACATGTATTCACACGCACAAATGCACAAGTAATTACTTATTAAAAATATAAAATAATAATTTATCCTCACCCACCATATTTTCTATTTTACTCTTAGCAGTTCCCGTAATTTCCTAGTCATTCCCCATTTGAATGGGTGCAAAGTAGTTATTATAGTTATTTATCAAATCTATTTAAAATCTCTAATCCCAATTTTCTTTTCCACTCTTTTATCTGAATTTGAGTTTTTTTGTTCATCTATCTTCTCCTTGATTCATGGTGCATTAGTAATTAGTTTTAGTTATATATATATATATATATATATATATATATATATATATATAATATATTATATATATTTCATTTCATGCCCATTTTAAAACGATATTTGTTTTCTAATGAGTTTTAATTAAACTAATCTATTTATCTATGTTATGAGACACCCGGTATCTCATATGCTATCATATTACTATTTAGTTAATTAATTTTTCATCTATATTTAAATGGTTAAAATATATACTCATTCTTTTCATATTAAATAAAATTTACATGCTAATGAAATCATCTTTTATATGTTTACTCAACCATTTTTTTAATGTATACGTGGTAACTTGTAATCAATAGCGAGGGTGTTATGTTTCTTCACCCCTTTCAAGAGTTACCTAGGTCATGAAAAATGAGTGTTATTAGGTGGAAACAAGAATATTTCTCCTCCTATTTTGATGGTACATTGTACACTTCCTTGCAACCCCATTAACCATATGTGGCCGGATAGGAAAACATGATCCCTACACATGCACATAGTATAATAAACACATAAAATTGTTCCATAATCAAAACCAAAGCACATCACTAATCATTTAAAACATATTATAATAAGTTAACTTAATATCAATTATAATATACTATTGACGCAATCCCACGTCAATGTACACCTATGGATTTCTTGTTACAATAGGAAAGTGATCAATGGCTTATGCAAGTTAATTTTTCCTACATTTTCATTTCAAAGTACCATAATCATATGAATTGAAAATTAGTTACGATATATCAATTTATTTTTAATCTATCCACATCATGATATAATATTTAAATGAAGCCATTCAAAATCATTAATTAAAGCCAATCAAATAATTAAAAGTTTGAATTTCATTGTCATAATAGAAATCTATGAACTAAGTAATTTGTAAATATATGTCCTCAGATAATAAGATCCAACATGTCAAACTAGTCAAAACAAATGGGGCACTCCATATACAGTCTCTTTGAAGAAAATTCATCCTAAAGTTCTAGAATAAATATGGAAATTGTTGATACATTTAGTTGCATCCTTTGAACTAGTGGAATCGGTACTATATTTAGATCCCACTAGACCTTTACTTGATCTAGCAAGCAAAACCAAAGTTGTTGAGTTAGTTAGTCCAAAATATGGATGAGTTTGGTCATCAGGGGCCCCTCATCTAATAGGAAAATAACTCAAATCAATAAGACGAGAAGGGTCTACAATATAATTATGTTAAACAAATACATGGAAATGATCATGCATATGATCAAATGATGATGTGAATGCACAACGATCAACAATCAATCTCATTCTTTCAAGAATTTCAAAAGTTCTTGCATATCACGGTAACGAGTTAGCTCTTTTAGAAAACTTAATCAAACTCTTTCGTGGTCACCTACAAGAAAAAAATGTCCCTAGATTTTTAAATTTTATCATTTATATGTACATTTGCATAAATCTTTTGTCTATCTTTTCCTTCTTTCAATCTTTAATCATTATTATTGTTATTGTTGTTGTTGTTATTGTTATTATTATTATTTTAATTGCTCACATCCTTACCATTCTTGAAATTGTTGAAACAAAAAACCCCCCTACACTTAAAGAAACCTCCACAACCAACAATGGACAAATCAAAAAATTCTGCATCAAAAGCTGCATCCAAAGCTGCATCCAAAGCTCCACATATGAAGCCAAGATAAGCTTTTCCACCTTGATCGTGCTTCTGCACAGGTTCCAATACAATTGAATTACAAATGGGAGACAATGAAGGGAAAAATACCATCCCCTCCTCTAAGCTTGAAGGCCGTTTGGGAAGATCCCGTTTCAGAAAACAATTATCTAGCCAAAGGTCGATGTAATTCAAATCCTGCTGTGCAAAAACGACTCCCTCACACAATGTTTTCCATCACCATCACTCGAACCCTTAAGAGACCCTCACTCAAAGTCCTATATAGAGTAAATTACAAGCAATTGTCCCAAAAGGTACAAAGAGAGGCCGATAGGATTATTAAATTGGAATTGTTGAATTAGAAAAGTTGTAATTTGATTTTAAATAATAATTTTTGTATTAGATTCAAGTTGTTTAGTGTGTTTGTGTTAAGTTGGTAATACATTGTTGACCCGTTAATATCTTGATGTTGCACAACAAAATCCATATTTGAACACAAAGAGGGAATGCACAAAGACTTTAGCAATTAATCCCCTGCCATGACAAATCAATTATCTTAATGTTGCACAGTAAACACCATATCTAAAACACAATAGGAAATCCACAAAGACAATAGCAATTAATCCCTTGCCATAGAAAGTTAATTAGCAGATACTGGAAGGAGTAAATCATAGTTAAATTCATTCTAAATTTTATAAAATCCATGAAGGCATTGAAGCTCTTAAGCTAGATTATCCCTAATACAAAACAAAACTCCATTCTATCTCTACCGAACACTGAAACATGACATACAAGCTTGAAGCCTCACAAATTAATCTTGGATCTTCTCGATTATATATAATATTAATATATATATATTATATATAATATATATATATATATATATTATATATAAACTAGTAAAGCATTAAATATCTTAGATTGGGATTGTTCATATTATTTGTAACACAAAATAAATCTCTGTCCTATCCCTAATGAAACAACATATTAACTTGAAGATTCGAGCATACTAGCTCTTCAATCCTCTTGATTTTAATATTATTCTAAAAATTCATATTCTAAAGTCATTTATACTAAATAAAAGAAAAATATATAGGGTTACCAACAAAGCCGTTAGATTTTTCAAAATTGAACATTATGATTAGTCTTGTAATTTGTGACGCCATGGAATTTTATAAATATTAAGTATTATGAATTAAGTTTGTTTTTTTTTTCATCTTGTTGAGAAGATGAAAAATAATGTGTTGATTGTATTTAAATTTTACCTCTTCAGCACGCCTTCCATCTCTAACTTCAATATATAGCCTTTCAAACAGCTTTAACAAAAGAATAACTATAATTTATGTATCCAAAACCATGTCAAACAAAGGATATGAGCAATGTCATTGTTTTACTGTTATTCTACACCATTTCAGAATTGAAATGGTTTAAAGTTCAAGCTTCTGTGATGTGAATCATTATGTTTGAATATTTCAATATCCATTACATCAATGTTTTGGCCTTTCCAAGCCAACAAGTGTGGCTCATCATCAAAATTGAAAGGTGAGCCAATCCTAACGATGACCCACACTGGTAGACTCAAAACATCAATTCCCAAAACCCTATGTGATAGATTCCAAAATATTCAAACATACTTAAATCATAATGAAATAGTCATTATTACTATTTTGCTCAATTTACCCAATCTTCCCAATTTTCTAACTCAATTTATATTTAAATAAAGAATAAAATTGTATTTTTTATATGCTCTAGGAATCTGCGTAATAAAACAAATAAACATAAATTAAGAATTCTATCATATCTAGAGCCCAAGTACACAAGGATGAGTAATACCATGTCAAAAAGATGTTTCATCATCATGCTACAATCTCTAGGACCATATGTCTAGATTGAGATGTCAACACATATCAAAGTCTCTAAGTAGTCCACAATTGATATAAGAAAATATGGACGAAATGAAATAGTGTAAAATAGATCCTGATACTAAAAACATCATCTTAATAAGTTGGGATGCTTTAAGTGTCAAGGCTCCATCTTTAGATTCTTCCATAATTACTGTGCCAACAATTGCGTATTAAAAATATTTAAAGAGTGAATCTACTTTCATGTTATGTTCACAGAAAACATGTATCTATGTGATAGATACAAGACAAGGCCTTCTGAAACTGCCTTGCTTGACAAGTAGCCTTGCTCTCACCATGCATATTAATCCAGTAGCCTTTCCCATAACCATTCTCATAAGTTATTCTCAATAAGATACAAAGTGCCATAATGTCTATATAATTGTTTGACCCACTCATCCCAAACCACCTTTGAAAGCGATATAGTGTTTAATGGAGAAAATCATTTTACCATCAACATTTCTACAATCATCTTGTATTTGTGTGCCACGATCAAAATATCCCAATAGATAAGGATTCTATTCCTTTACTTTCTTTGATATAAATTATTTAATTTATTAAACCCTACCTTTAATGAATATTTGAGGAGATGGGCTTAATATCCCAATGGATGAGAATTCATTCCTTACTTGAATATAAATTATTTAATTTATTAAACCCCACCTTTACCGAATATTTGAGATATTGGCTTGCTTCCTTAATGAACTTTTTAAATCTAGATTGTGTTTATATTTTTCATCAATTTGCTATAATTGTGAAAGATGTGTGTTTTCATTACCTTAAGTTATTAATATTATATATTCCCTTTTTCACTATTTTCTCTTTCTCAAATTTGGAATTTTTTTATTAAAAACTTTTTCTTTCCTCAATTTATCAAATTCCAATTTATTAAAAATGTCACTCACCTAAGATTTTAAAATATTTAATATGTCATTTAATAAAAAAACAAATATGTTCTTAAGATACACTAAATTTAGTCTTTACCTCACTCTATAATAATTTCTTTTATCCTCTTTTTCTTTGTCACAATAACCTACTCATACTATCTCCATTCATTTTAAACCATTTCCTTAAACTACACATCCTTATATCTCCAAAATTAAATTTAATAAATAATGGTAATGGAATTGAAGGTGGTTGTCACACTGAAAAATTCGACATCATCATCAAATCAGCGAGTGGGCATCGTTAACAAATCAACCAGTGGGTATAGCCAAATTAGCCAGTGGGCAGACAACATTAAAGCAGTCAGTGGGCAGTCATCATCAACAAATTCGCCAGTGGGAGGTCAACATCAAAGTAACCTATGGGAAGTTTCGACATCATCAAATTCGCCAGTGGGCATTATCAACATTTTGCCAGTGGACAAGCAACTGGGATGTTGATTCAAATCAAAGGACATATGGATCTTTTTACAGCTGGCACATGATGGAGTTTCAATCAATTTTCAGAGATGTATTAGACTTGTAGCTGATTCATGTTCTCTTCAGATTGCAGTTTTTTTGGCATCCAACTTTAGCGGGTTTTTTGGCAGGTTTTCATTGAGGATCAACATTTTTAGCATGACTTGGAGAAGGTACCAGGTTCTTACTTTGGACTTATCATTAAGGAGGAGAATATTAGCCTCACTCTCACATTAGAAACAATAATAAGTCCAAAAATATTAAATTAATTAAATCATGAAAGTTGGATTTAATTCCCAACTTTCTAGATTGGGTTTGTTCCTCAAAGTTAGGAGTTAGTTTAGGTCTAATTGGTTGAGATATTTTCTCTAACTAGTTAGGCTCCTAGATTAGTGTGTCATTGAGATATTTTCTCAACCTAGTGGTCTCAAGATACTAGACACACACATGAAGGATTTAAACAAAATAAACACACTAAATTATCAGAGACATAAACATAGCTAAAAAGGCCCGAGAACCTCACTGCATTCCTCTCATTTCATTCTCATTATTAAAATAATGTGTATAATACAAATATAAATACAAGAGGATATTTGTCTCAAGATAGTTCATCTATCTTAGACACTATGGTTGAGTAAATATCTCAACCATACAATAATATAGGAGTCTAACTAGTTGGAGAGAATCTATCAACCAACTAGACCTAAACTGACTCCTAATTTTGAGGAACAAACCCAATCTAGAAAGTTAAGAATTAAATCCAACTTTCATGATTCAATTAATTTAATATTTTTGGACTTATTATTGTTTTTAATGTGAGAGTGAGGCTAAAATTTCCCCCTTCAACGATAAGTCCAAAGTAAGAACTTGGTACCATCTCCAAGTCCTCATGCTCAAATTGTTGATCCTCAATGAAAACCTACCTGAAAAACCGCCAAAGCTGGATGCTGAAAAAACTCCAATCTGAAGAAAACATGAATCAACTGCAAGTCTAATACATCTCTGAAAATTTATTGACAACTTCATTAGGTGCCAAGCTGCAAAAGGATCCATATATCCTTTGCTTTCAATCAGCATCTCAATTTCTTGTCCACTGACAAAATGTTGATAATGCTCATTGGTGAATTTGATGATGTCAAAATTACCCACTGGATACTTTGATGTTGACTACCCACTAACAAATTTGTTGATGATGACCACCCACTAACTGCTTTAATGTTGACTACCTACTGGCTAATTTGACGATGCCCACTGGTTGATTTGTTGATGATGCCCATTGGTTGATTTGATGATGATGTCGAAACTTTCAGTCTGACAACCACCTTCAATTCCATTATCATTTCCCCCCTTTATCAGCTGAAAGGAGAGACAATCATCTACATTTGATTTATGAAATCCCCCCCTTCAGGTGTAGGAGAGTTTCACTGTTGTACTCCCGCTTTCAAGTGCATGAGAGTACCATCTTCATTTGACAATTGGTTGCAATAGGTGAGATTGAATTATGTGGTTAAACTTATACAATTGTTTTACCATTGATGATCATTCCCAAGGATCAATCCATGCATAATTGATCTTCAATCTTGCTGTTTGGTTTTGTTTACAACATTTTTCTGATGAGTGATTCTACTTGCCACAATGGTGACACAGATGGAGATCAAAACAATGACCTTCCATGTGACCTGTTCTTTGACAATGTTTGCATGTGGGTTTGTCTTTAACTTTCACATGGCTTGCTGATGTTACTTGATCAAGAAAGCTTGCATTGATGAACTTGATCAACTTTGAATAATTTGGGATATGAAAGTTGTTGTTATCTTTGTCATATCCTAATCCACGTCGATTTTTGTTTCTTTGGATTTATTCCCACTACTTGATGATTGTTTTGGAAGAAGAAAGTTGAATTTGATCATGGACAATTTCTACACTTGAAGTTGTTTGGATGAGTGATTTGGAATCATCATTATCATTTTTATCTTCATCTGTATGGTTGAATGAAGCATCACTCCTCTATCACAACTCATCTTGGTGTAATTGTAACTCCAGTTGAAGAAACTCAATTGTCTCATGTGCCTGTTGTAGATGCATTTGAATATCAACAAGAGTTTCTTTGTTGATTTTCACCATGTCTTCAACAGTTGATAGGATCAGATTGTTAAGAACCTGTAACAAATGAATGTTTTTCTCCATGTGAACTCGCTTGCTTGAACGCATGCTTGCTTGCTTGAACGCACACTCGCTTGCTTTTAACACTTACTAGATTTTTCGAACTTGCTTGATTTAAAACTTGTTTACTTGATCGTCATTTTGAATTTTACGATCGCTTTGGACAATTGAATGCTCGAACTCACGCTCACTTGCTTTTTTATTCAAACTTGCTTGATTTTCTCACTTGATTGTTTCTTGAATTGCATGCTTTCTTGCTTTAGATTGAACTCACTCGCTTGATGCTTGCTTGATTGTTGCTTCAGTCAATTTCACGCTCACTTGATGTGTTGAACTTGTTCACTTGTACTTTGTGCTCACTTGATTGAGCTTATTTGCAAAAGAAGGGTGTCGAATACTATCAAAAATGCACCCAAGAAAATTTTCACAATGATTTGATGACAGGTTTAAATGAATTTGATGACTCAATTGAAAACAATGGACTCACTTGACTTAATTGACTCTTTATCAATTCAAATCTTGGGTGTTGGTTTCAACCGAGAATGCACCCTTACAATTTGACTCAAATTGATTACAAATTATGATTTGCAAGTTACTATTTTGTTTTGAGTTGACTCTTACAAAAAATGTTGCAAGTGTATTGTCCAAAAGTTGATGTAGTTGTTTGTTGATGTAGATGACAACTTCATTAACTTTATTGCCTTGAGTGAATGATGTTGAATTGTTTGTTGTTGTAGAATCGTTTTTTGAACACTAATGTTGACAACTTGATATCTTTGATTATGTGTTGCAGCTTCTTGATTGCTTTTACTTTGCTTATGTATGCTTGATTACATGAGCTTGAATAGAATTTATTATGTGCATGCATTTGTTTAGTTTGTTGAGTACTCCATGTGTATTTTTTTTTACAAAGATAGTGTCAAAACTAGACACAAAAAAATAAGCAAAATCAAGAATCCAGAAAAGCATGCGCCATCACAAACGTACTCTTGGTGTACTTAAGATCCCCTTATTCAATTTTGGGCGGATCTAGGACACAATCACAACCAAAACAATATGTTTTTATTAAATATTGAGTACATAAACAATGAACTTCACCTTTATAACTCCACTGTTACACTATTTAGCAACAAAGTTCTATCTTCAAAACTTTAACTTTGACTTGACTTTGAAATAAACTTGATTGAGTCACTCCAAAAATGTTCACTTATCACTCCAAATTTACAATTTTTTTTTACCTCATCACTCTAGAGTACACAAACTTCACTTTATTACCAACCTTAAAATATTTTCGAAACACACTTATTACTCAAAAAAAAAAGAAAGAAAGAAATACCAACACACCTTATCTCCTCCCCTTGCTCCCCCTCTCAAAGAAAAGCCTTTTTATCTTTTAATCCCGGTTAAACTCCCATTATTTTTTTTATGAGGTTCCTTTTAAAAGGTGAATTAACTTTTATAAAGTCACGTTTTTAAGTGAACGAATCTCTTCTTAAAAGTAAAAACACGTTTTAAAATTTTCATAAATTATACCTTTAAAAACAATTGGTTGGAGAAGAAGTTGAGCATGGTTGCAGTAGAATTTTCAACGCAAAAAGCAATATTTTTTTTTGGCAAACGTTGGCTCTCTTCCAGGCTAGCTCTCTTCCATGCTTTTTTCCACGCTGGATCTCTTCCCCGCTTTCTTCACCCCATTCCCATTGGCTTTTTTAAGAGAGATTTCATAAGACTAGAGTTATCAACGCAGTTCTCCAAGATGGCTAGGATTTTCCACAACAGGTCCTTCTCCATGCTGGACGCAATCTGGACGATAGACAATGTTCATATAATTGTGTTTTTCTCCATGCTGGACGACAAACATTGTTCATATAATTGTGTTTTTCTCGATGCTGGATGCAATCTGGACGACAGACAGTGTTCATATAATTGTGTCCTGAGAACGGTATTGAAAAATGGCTCGGAGACAACTCGAGGTGGGCAGAATGCTTGGAATTTTGTATCTGCTTCTAAGTGCCGCCAAATTTAGTGTCACCTACCAATGCTGTAGAATTCTATGTATGTATATGTGTAATGAGTGCCCAAAAAATGCCCCTTGTTAGCTACGGTTCTGCTGCGAGAATTCTAAGTCGATTTTTCCTTAATTAGTGATCAATTTGAGCCTTTATGTTCTCTTTTAATAAACAAATGGGTAAAACAGATAAATAAAATTACGGCAGCAAAACGGAGGACGAATGAAACGGCCTCGGGGGATTAGCAATGCTCAAAACACTTGTACCAAGTTTCGAATGCCAACATCAGAGAATTTGATTTCCATTCACCTTGATATTGAAATTGATGGACTACGTTTGAAGGATGCATTTATGTAGAATGTAAATGATCCAGATTCAGAGATTCATGTATTTGCAAGGAGAACCAATTAAAGATTTGAAATATCCGGGAAATTTCATAACACCGTAGTACAATCTATTCAAGCACAGGTAGCAGAGTTACGGTCATTTGAAGGGAAAGAAATGAACACAGGACAAAACCTCCTTAAAATCTTGGCGATGGATTTGTATTTTCATCGTGTTGTGCACACAACTCAAAACTTGTATATATATTTCAATGCACAGTGATATGGCTGGCTTCAGGTGATTTTTCCGATTTTTCCACACATGCTCTTCCTCTTCGTGACTATTTCCGACAATAATAGTGGTGTATCTTCAATATAATTTTTCCTATTTTTCCACACATGCTCTTCCTCTTCGTGACTATTTCCAACAATAATAGTGGTGTATCTTCAATACAACCAATATATATGGATAAGTGCTTAACTCATTCAAGCGGGAAACGCACCACACAGCATTGTAGCCAACTCCTCCACGCAGGTCTGTGCAAGTTCCACACACAATGCGTCCTTGCAGCAGCATATTGAACCAGCCACACCACGCTACAATATCTTCAGTCACACGCTGCTCTGTTCACACATTGAGTTGCATACACCTCCGTTCTCCAGCGTTCCTCCCACACGCAAAAGACATTCATACAACATGCTGCATGCTTTGGGGATCTTTTTGACTTTTCACCAATCTCTACCATTCCATCACGCTCTGGCTCTATGTCGCAGTGACATGAGGCTTAAATGCAAAAGGCTTTGAATTTATTTCAAAAATACAAAAAAAGTTATAAGCAAAGGAGTGGGATCTTACAAGCTTTCTAGATAGGATTTGAGCTAGGATTTAGGGATTGAGTAGTTTTGTAATTAATTCATGTAGTTTTGATTCAGTTGAGATTTTCAAGGAGAATATCGACTAGATTAGGTATTGTTTAAGATTCAACAAATTTGATCCAGTGTTTTAAGGATATGATAGGTAGGATGGAATAGTATTTATGTAAGTTTTGAATGATTGAAAAAGGATTTTGACTAATTCCGCTTGTTTTGGCCATAAATGATTAAAATTACAAAAATTAAATCTCTATGCATTTCTGTGTATAATTAGTCAATCCCTATCTCGAACTTTTATAGATTGAGGGTTTATAAACCTCATTGGCTCCATGAGGGCAGATAAATGTCACATAGATCCCCATGCGATAGAACAATGACCATTGGATCATTGATGACTGGTGGCTGTTAGATTACTCTTGCATCGCATCGTTATAAGTGAATGGACCCTGGCTTAAAGGAATTGCGAAATGTGATGTGCGACATGAGAATTGCCGATTAATATCGCATCGCATTATTCATGAGTAAATGAACCCTGCCTTGATGAACTTGCGATTGCGATGTGCGATGTTTTAAGGACTTGTAAAGCACTTATCATTGCGGCTAAATTAAGTAGTTCTTCTAATTTAGCAGAATAGATAACTTTGGAGGTAGATGACTGAGACTCCACAGGAAATCCAAGAAGAAATTCCGCTTGAACTTGAAGAAATTGTTTCCAGATTTCAACGATTATCTCTTACACCTGCACCCTGGCCACCATTTGCGGTATTAAAGCAGCGTATTGACACCGAATAGGATCTCAAGGAGCAGAAAAAGAAATCCAACACGGCTTTCAGAGTTGAAGGAAGAGGTGGTGGTCGAAGAAGAGGACGACCAATTGCAAATGTTGAAGTGTTGGAAGATATGCAACAGATGCAAGCTAGATTGGAAGCAGTGGAAATGGGAAGAGATGCAAAAGCTGGAGATGTTAGTGAACTTGAAGCTGGAGCTGTAGAAGATGAAGAACCCATAGATGTAACTCCTGAAATTAGATTCTTTAGGTCAGTATTGAGATCCACCTCCAAGCCTAAACTTGAAATCTCAATCTACAGAGGAAGTTTAAGCCCTGAGGAATTGATAGACTAGATAAATGACATGGAGAAATTCTTTGATTATGAAGAAACAAATGAAGAAAAGAAGGTGAAGCTTATTGTCACGAAACTGAAAGGACATGCAACACTTTGGTGGGATGGAGTGTAGGCAGAGAGAAGAAGATTTGGCAAACAACAAATTAAGAATTGGAACAAAATGGTGGCAAAACTGAAAAGTAAGTTTTTTCCAAGTGACTATCAATAAACATTATTTAGACAGATGCAGAATCTTAGATACAGGTCTATGACAATAAAGGGATACACAAAGGAATTCTACAAAGTGAGTATAAGAGCAAGAAAAATACAAGATATAGATGAGAAGGTTGTCAGATATGTGAATAGTCTTAGAATGGACATTCAAGATTAGATAAGTGTATTGTCTCCTAAAACAGTAGAAGAGGCTTATCAGATGGTATTGAAGGCTGAAGAAAAACTCATGAGAAAGCAGTCTGCTAGAAATAGAGGTACTTTTCGAGGAAGGGGAAGACAAGGTGGTAGAGGAAGATCCACAACACTTGGAGATGGAGCTAGCAGTAGCTCAAGTCTGCATGTACCCACAGGAGGTGATACAAGTGGAAGAGGGAATTTTTCTAAAGGAAGAGGAGGCAGAGGTAGAGGAAGAGAAGTTAGATGTTACAGATGTAACAAGCTGGGACACGGAGCTTATGAGTGCCCAGAAAATATAGGAACAAATCAAACGAACGCAATTGTTGCAAAAACTGAAGAGGAAGCAACAAAGGTAATAGATGAAGAGAATGTACTAGAGAAAGGGGAATCTTTGGTAGTCAACAAAATTTTGTTAAAACCAGCTAAGGAAATTGTTGAACCAGCAAAAAAGAAAACCTTGTTCAGGATTGTGTGCAAGGTTCAAGGGAAGTGTTGTCAGATGATAATAGACAGTGGTAGTACAGGTGATTTGGTCTCCACAAAAGTGGTGGAGAAGTTGAAATTGAAAACAAAGAAACATCCAACACTTTATAAGGTGTCATGGCTTCAAAAGAGATATCAGTTGGTAGTGAATGAGAAATGTGAAGTGGAGTTGTAGTTGGGAAAATACAGAGACAAAATTCTGTACGATGTGATGCATATGGATATGTGTCATATATTGTTGGGTAGACCATGGAAATATGACAAAGGAGCTATGCACAATGGAAAGAAGAACACATACAAATTCAACAAAGATGGTGTCAACCATACATTGTTGCCAATAGAAGAAGAGGATACATCGAAGAAACCTGATCTAAAGACCCTTTTGTTGAGTGGAAAGAAGTACTTACAATTGATGGAAAAAGATGAGGTAAGTTTTGTGTTGGTTTGCAAACCCAAGGTAGTAATTACTTCCACAAAAGTTTCTAATTTACCAATTGAAATTGAAGAGATGTTGGACAATTATTGTGATATCATTGTAGATGATTTGCCTGATGAGTTACCATCCATTAGAAAAATTAGTCATCACATAGATTTGATTCCAGGAGCAAACCTACCTAATAAAGCATCTTACAGGATGACTCCCATAGAGAATGAAGAGATTAGGAAACAGGTTCAAGAACTATTAGACAAGGGATTGGTTAGAGAGAGTTTGAGTCCTTGTGCAGTGCCAACAGTGTTGAGCCGAAAGAAAGATGGAGGCTGGAGAATGTGCATTAACTCAAGAGCAATCAATAAGATAACAATCAAGTACAGATTTCCTTTACCTAGGATCGAAGATTTGATGGATTGTTTGAGTGGAGCTAGATATTTTACAAAGTTAGATTTAAAAAGTGGTTATCATCAAATCAGAATTAGAGAGGGAGATGAGTGGAAAACTGTTTTTAGAACCAATGAATGATTATATGAGTGGATGGTAATGCCTTTTGGATTGTCAAATGCCCCTAGTACATTTATGAGACTTATGAATGAAGTTCTGAAGGAATTTATTGGTAAATTTGTAATAGTATATCTGGACGATATATTATTTTACAGCAGATCTAAGGAGGAACATGTGAGACATCTGAATTATGCCTTACAGAGGCTACAACAAGAAAAATTACTGTTAAATTTAAAGAAGTGTTCATTCATGAAGGAGTTGGTGTATTTGAGCTTTGTTGTTTCTGTTGAGGGGTTAGAGATGGATCCAGAGAAGATTAAGGTTATCATGGAGTGGCCTTCACCAAAAAGTGTCTTTGAGGTAAGAAGTTTTCACGGTCTTGCTAGTTTTTATAGGAAATTCATAAGGAATTTTAGTAAGATTAATGCTTCAATTATTGACACAAAAAAGAAGGACAAACAACCATTTAAATGGACTGCTAAAGCATAAAAGAACTTCCAGCTGTTGAAGAGAAAGATTACTGAGAAATGGATTTTGATTTTGTCTGATTTTGAATAACCTTTTCAAGTGAAATGTGATTCCAGTGGAGAAGCCATTGGAGCTGTTTTGAGTCAGGATGATAGGCCTATAGCTTATTTTAGTGAAAAGCTGAATGAGACAAAGAAGAAATATTCTTCTTATGACAAAGAGTTTTATGTAGTGGTGCAGTCATTGAAGAAGTGGAGACATTAGTTGATGTCCAAGGAGTTTATATTGTATTCATATAACCATGCATTATAGTACATTATGCAACAAACAATGCTTAATCATAAGCATGCAAAATGGGTAGAATACCTGCAAAATTTTAATTTTGATTAAAACATATAACTGGTCAATCAAACAAAGTAGCAAATGCCTTAAGTAGAAAAAGCATTTGTGTTCAAGAAAGTCAAATCAAGTGTTAGGTTTTGATTTTCTTAAAGAGTTATATGAGAAAGATCTAGATTTTAAAGAGGCATTTGAAGCTTGTAGAAATCTTGTTTTGTTAGACGGAAGCAAGTGGCTGGATTATTTCCTGCAAGAGGGACTGTTGTTTAAAAGAAATCAACTGTGCATACCAAGTTGTTCTATGAAGGAAAATTTGATCAAGGAGATACATATTGGAGGACTTGGAGGGCATTTTGGTGTAGACAAGACTTATGATCAATTGAATAGGTTTTATTTTTGGCCGAAAATGAGGTCTGAAGTGCAAAAGGTATGTAAAAAATTGTAAACATTGTCAGTATGCAAAGGGAAGGAGTCAAAACACAGGTTTGTATGTTCCATTAACTATTCTAGATAGGCCTTGGGATATGGTAAGTATGGACTTTGTTTTGGGTTTGCCAAAAACTCAAAGAGGAAATGATTCAATTTATGTAGTAATTGATAGATTTTCAAAAATAGCATATTTTATTCCATGTTATACAACTAGTGATGCTACTGATATTGCTAATCTGTTTTTTAAGGAGATTGTAAGATTACATGGGTTACCTAAGAGCATTGTTTTAGACAGAGACACCAGATTTCGTGGACATTTCTGGAGGAAATTATGGAAGAAGCTTGGAACTAAACTGAGTTTCTGTTTTGCCTATCATCCTCGGACTGATGGACAGACTGAAGTTGTAAATAGAAGCTTAGGTAATCTTTTGAGAAGTCTTGCAGGTGAACATCCAAAACAATGGGATCAAGTATTGGCATAAGCAGAATATGCATATAATGATTCTCCTAACAGGAGTACAGGGCAAATTCCATTCCATATAATCTATGGAATGCACCCAAGAGGAGTTTCTGATTTGAGAGACTTGGGAAAAGTTGAAAGGAGAAGTGCTAAAGGATAATATTTTTCTATATAAGTTCAAGCAATACATGAACAGGTAAAAAAACAACTATAGAACAACAACATAAAATACAAGGGCAGAGCAGATTTGAAGAGAAGAGAAGTTAATTTTGAGGTTGGAGATTTGGTTTTAGCACACCCGAGGAAGGAAATATTTCCAAAAAGGGAGTATAATAAACTGAAGTTTAAGAAAATTGGACCGTGCAGAGTCTTGAGAAAATTTTCTGCAAATGCATGTGAAATTGAATTACCCCCTAATATCGGAATATCTCCAATTTTTATTGTTGTTGACTTATACAAGTATGAAAAGGAACATGCAGATAACGGAACAACAAATCAAGAAGAACAAGAGATTGATTGGGTAAAGCAGTTGCCTATAGCAAAGGAATTGATGCCAGAGAGGATTTTGAACAAGAAATTGTTGAAGAAGACAAGAGGACTGGAGTATTTTCAGTATTTGGTCAAATGGAAGGATCAACCAATTGCTGAAGCTACTTGGATGACAAATGCCATGCTACAAAAGTTAGGCAATTCTGTAGAAGAGCTCATGGACCGTGCAGAGTCATGAGAAAATTTTCTTCAAATGCATATGAAATTGAACTACCCCCTAATATCGGAATATCTCCAATTTTTATTGTTGCTGACTTATACAACTATGAAAAGGAACATGCAGATAACGCAACAACAGATCACGAAGAACAAGAGATTGATTGGGTAAAGCAGTTGCCTATAACAAAAGAATTGAAGCCAGAGAGGATTTTGAACAAGAAATTGTTGAAGAAGACAAGAGGACAAGAGTATTTTCAGTATTTGGTCAAATGGAAGGATCAACCAATTGTTGAAGCTACTTGGATGACAAATGCCATGTTACAGAAGTTAGGCAGTTCTGTAGAAGAGCTCATGGAAAGGAGCCCATGAAGAATTTTGTCCTTAGGATTTTGATGCAGGAGCTTGAGGCTTGAAGGTAAAAAGCTTCGAACTTATTCCAAAAATACAAAAAAATGTTACAAGCAAAGGAATGGGATCCTTTGGCTATCAAATTACAAGCTTTCTAGATAGGATTTGAGCTAGGATTTAGGGCTTGAGTAGTTTTGTAATTAATTCATGTAGTTTTGATTTAGTTGAGATTCTCGAGGAGAATATCGACCATATTAGATATTGTTTAAGATTAGGCAAATTCGATCCAGTGTTTTAAGGATCTGATAGTTAGGATGGAATAGTATTTATGTAAGCTCTGAATGATTGAAAAATGATTTGGACTGATTCTGCTTGTTTTGGCCACATATGATTAAAATTGCAAAAATTAAATCTCTATGCATTTCTGTGTATAATTGGTTAATCCCGGGGGTGTTGCATCCCTCCGTAGTGTCTCTATGTATCATTGAATTTCCAGTTTGGCTTGAAATATTAGAGTTCTGTGTGGTCGCTTTTAAATTCTTTTCATCGTGTATTAGCAACTACAGGGGTGAAACTGTACAAATTTCTTAATCAGGGTTGAAGCACCGTACTCATTTCTAATCATTCATTTCATTTTCAAAGTCTTGCATCACAGTCAACAGCGGGGGTTGGCGTTGTTATTAAACCGTGTGTTAATAGAAGTTCCACGAGTTGTAGGTTCTAATGGCTATTGTTATTCGATGGATATCGGGCTTTAAAATGAGTCTAAGTACTGGACCTGAAATTTTATAGACCGAGGGTTTATAAACCTCATCGGCTCCGTGAGGGTGGATAAACATTGCACAGATCCCCATGCAATAGAACAACGACCATTAGATCATGGATGACTGTTGACCGTTAGATTACTCTCGCATCGCATCGTTATAAGTGAATGGACCCTAGCCCGAAGGAATTAGAAATGCGATGTGTGACACGAGGATCCCCGATTAATATCGCATCACACTATTCGTGAGTAAATGAACCATGCCTTGATGAACTTGCGATTGCGATGCGCAATGTTTTAAGGACTTGTAAAGCGCTTGTCATTACACCTACATTAAGCAGTTTTGCTAATTTAGCAAAATAGATAACTTTGGAGGTAGATGATTGAGACTCTGTAGGAAATCCAAGAAGAAATTCCACCTGAACTTGAAGAAATTGTTTCCGGATTTGAACGATTGTCTCTTACGCCTGCAACCCGACCACCACTCTGATACCACATGAAGGATTTAAACAAAATAAACACATTAAATTATAAGAGACATAAACATGACGGAAAAGGCATGCGAGCCTCACTGCATTCCTCTCAATTCATTTTCATTATTAAAATAATGTATATAATATAAATATTCTTTTCATTTCATTCTCATTATTAAAATAATGTGTATAATACAAATATAAATACAAGAGGATATTTGTCTCAAGATAGTGCATCTATCTTGGACACTATGATTGAGCAAATATCTCAACCCTACACTAATCTCTCAACTAACTAGACCTAAAGTAACTCCTAACTTTGAAAAATAAACCCAATCTAAAATATTAGGAATTAAATCCAACTTTCATGATTTAATTAATTTAATATTTTTACACTTATTATTGTTTTTAATGTGAAAATAAAACTAACCAATAATAATAAATAGATAAAAACTATTAAATAAAAATAAAAAATTTCCAAACTCATAAAATAATAAAAATAATTTTTATTTAATCTTTTAAAATAAAATTGTTAAAATCAATACTTTATTTTTTTTAACCTATCAATGATTAAACAAAATCTCACTAACTACACATACCTTATAAACTATTTATTTACTTATTATTTTATTGTGGTTGCTTTTTAATTAGTCATATATATACACTAAACCTTAAAATAGTTTAATTTTACAATCCACAAATTGTTTATAGTATGGGAGTTTAAAACTTAGGAAAATCGGAGATAGTGATTATTCTTAATTCTTAATTTTTAATTTTTATAAATATAAATATAAATATAAATGTTAAAATATACCTTTTAAATTTAATAAATGATTGATAATACGTGGATGAAAGTATCAGTGAGTGAGATTGCAATATGAACCTGATTACATATCAGGTTAAGAAAGTGTGTTAGTTGTTTAAAGATTTAATAGATATAAATGAAATATATTTGTTTTAATTATGAGTTTAATAAATTTATAAAGGAATTATAATGGTTTCTAATAAAAATTTAAAGTGAAGAGAGATTTGATTTTTTTGGACTTTTCATTAATATTAAATTAAAATAAATTAATGTTATTTTTTAATATTATTATTTATGTATTTGTTATATAAACATATTTTTATTTTTACTTTATTAAAAATATTGATAAAATTTATTACAAGATTAATAATATGTTGATGAAAGTATTTGCCTTTGAGATTGTAATTTGGAATTTGATTAGATATGGAAGTGTATTATTTGTATTTGCGAAAATGTGTTATTTAATATGGATAAATCAAAATAAATATATTTTATTTATGAGTTTAACAAATTTAGAATTTTTTTATTATTTTAAAAAATTCAAATAAAGAGAAAATTGACTTCTCTCAATTCCTTTCAAAATATAATTAAAATAATTTTATGTTCAATTCTTAATATTACTATTTATATAATTTTTATATAAAAATATTCTTATTTTTAGTTTATTAAAAACATTTAATAATACATCGTGATATATATATATATATGAATGACATGTTCTAAATTTCTTCTTCTTATTAAAAAAAATTAATTCTAATGCTTCACATTGTTTATTTAAGATATATGGGTTTAGAAAAAGTACTTATAGTATGTTTTTATATGTTTATTAAGTATATATGGAATTATGATAAGTTTATTTATTTTATTTTATTTTTTTTTAACTGAAACGGTTAAGTTTTATTGATAGAGAGCTGGTCGGGCAAAGCCTAATCGACCATTACAATTTCCAAAAGTTACAAAAGCACTCTTTCCACTTAAGGAATGGTTGCCTTGATCGGAGATTCTGCATTTATGCTAATCATTCCTTCTTGTAGAGAGCATCCAATATTTGCCAATCTGTCCGCGTCTTTGTTTAGTCCTCTGCGAATGTGGCATATTTGAACCGAATGGAAGTCTTACAGAGTTCTATTTACTCTTGCTAGATGTTTATTCAGTGCCGGATCCTTGAGCCTTTTCTTTTTTACCATTGTTTTTATCAGCAATTCTGAATCACCTATGATTAGAATTTCGTTTGGATTTTCTTTTCTGGCAATTTGGCAGGCCTTCAAGAGACTTAGAATTTCAGCTTGATTGTAGGTTTTCAGT
Organism: Pinus taeda; assembly: GCA_000404065.3. Taxonomy (NCBI): domain Eukaryota; kingdom Viridiplantae; phylum Streptophyta; class Pinopsida; order Pinales; family Pinaceae; genus Pinus; species Pinus taeda. The sequence goes on along the minus strand of APFE031672162.1, from coordinate 34,046 downwards.
CCAAGGCCCCAGCTGAATTCTTCTTTTTTCTCGTTTTGAAAGAAGATCACACCTCCTGCTCTTGACCTCCCTGGGTTGCCTTTTGAGGCTCCATCAAAGAAAAGAGTACACTTGTCCTGGGATTTCCACCACTTGTGGAAGTTGTCCTCAAATTCACGGATCTGCCATCTTTCCTTGTGGTTTGGGTACATATTTGCTAAATGTCTGGCCTTTCCTGTATAATCTTCCAACCACGCTCTTTCTTCGCTTCTAAGGGAGTTGTCTTCCTTTACTGAAGAGTGATTAAGAGTTTCTAAGAGTAGCTTCTTTGCCTGTTCCGCCACTTTTGCTGCGGGCAGCTTAGTGTTATTAAAAATAATATCGTTCCGAGCTAACCAGATTTTCTAACAAACATATTTTGGAACAGCTATCCACACTTTGTGCCAAATTGATTTGCTGACAGTACGGTGGGGATAGCTGGCATTCCAGGAAGTGAACATGGAGGCTATCGTGCTTTGAGTTGGGGGGCTCACATTCAGCCCAGGGAAGAAGGTGGACCATACCTCCTTCGCAAAATCACACCCTATGAATAGATGATTTGTAGTTTCCAGATCTCTTTTGCAGAGGGCGCATCTGTGTGGTCCTGCTATATTCCTTTTGCACAAATTTTCTCTAGTAAGAATTTTGTTGTGAAATAATATTCAAAAAAAGAAGTTGATTTTGGGAATGCTGAAGCTGTCCCAAATCTGCGTCCACACAGTTTCCCGGTATGGCAATTCTTGTTTGCTTTGCAGTTGGTAGTATCCTTGGCTTATTGTGTACACTCCATTCTTACCCCAGCCCCAAGTGTCTTAGTCATCAATGTGAATTGGAGAAAAAGTCAGATATTGCATCGTTGAGGGCTGCCAACTGAGTGTTTAATTGTTCTGGAATTATGGGGAAATTCCATCTCTGTCAATTTCCATTACTATCCCATTCTGAGATATCCTCGATTTTCCTAATGCCTTTTGCTCGAAGCCAGTCTCTAATCTTAGAGATCTCCTTGTTTTCGATAAGAAGGCAGTGTCCCATTATACAGTTTTTCCATAGCTTGGTTTTTTTCCCATTCCCTGGGATGCGATACAGGTGGGTTCTGAAAAACTCTATGCCTCTGATGCACAATTTCCAGCCCTACGTGCCTTTTGGGTCTTTCTTCGGCTTGAAGGTCTTGATAGTTTGATTTTTGAGATATTTTTGCTTGAAGATCTGGCTGACTGGATGGTTGGGCTCAGCGCAGAGCTGCCATAACAACTTGCAACCCAGAGCCAAGTTTGTGTGCACGGGGTTGCGTATTTGAAGTCCTCCTTCTACCATCGGTCGTTTCACAGTTTCCCAACAGATTAGATGGAATCTATTGGTGTTCTCGTGCCCACTGTTCCACAGAAAATTGCGCATGAGCCTGGAGATTTGTTCTGAAATGAATTTAGGAGCCATCATAAGAGAAGCTTGGAATGTGGGCAAAGCCGAGAGGATAGATTTAATAAGCGTGAGTTTACCACCTGTAGATAGCTAGAAGCCTCCCCACGCTACTATCTTCTTTTTAAATTTTGAGATTACTTCCTCCCACAGATGATTTCTATTGGAGCCCATCGTTATATGGAGACCCAAGTATTTGATTTTTTCCCATTTTGTGTGCCCTGTATATCCCAGATCTTCAACAATTTTCTCAATTGAGTGTTGGTCTATATTCCAACCGTACACCGCGCTTTTCCTCTCACTTACCAGTGCTCCCAAGATGCTGCAGAATTTCTGAAGAATGGTTCTGAAGGTGTTTGCTATTCTTGAAGAGCCCCCCCCCCCAGCAAGAGAGAGTCGTCAGCGAAAAGTGCATGATTCACTGGTTCTATACCTTTCTCGATTCTGATCCCTGGTATACTGCGATTTTGTTTTTCCAAAGTCAACTTTCTACTTAACAAATCTGCCATCAGGATGTAGAGAAAGGGTGAAAGGGCACATCCCTGCCTCAAGCCCCTGGTGGCTAAGAAGAAGTTTGCAGGTCTGGCATTTATCATTAGTGCTATCCATATCTTCTCCAGGCAAGCTTTGATTAAATTTATGAAGTCCTGACTGAAACCAAAAGATAATAGAACCTTGTACAAAAAATAGCGTTATCTCTATTAAAGGCATTACACATGTCTAGTTTGATAAGCATACCTTGTTCTTTTCGCAACTGACTGGAGTGCAGAGCTTCCTGTACTTGAATGACGTTATCCAAAATGTGTCGCCCTTTCACAAAACCACCTTGGGCAGGAGAAATTAATTTTTGTAGTAGTGGTTTGATTCTGTTTGCCAACAACTTGGCCACAATCTTATAGGATGAATTACACAATGAGATAGGTCTGTATTTGTCGAATGAGCCTGGGTTTTCTTCCTTTGGAATTAAGGCGAGGAAGGTGGAATTTATGTCGCCTCCTACCATTGCCTTCCTCATGAAACCTTGAACCATTCTCAAAAGATCAGATTTGATTAGCTCCCAGCATACTCTATAAAAGTGAATTGAGAATCCATCGGGCCCGAGAGCTTTATCTGGCTCCATGGACCAGACAATGCTTGATATTTCTTCTTCTAAGACAGGGCTTAGAAGGGTGTCATTGTCGTCTGAACTAACTAGTTGAGGAATGTTTGTGAGGAATTTTACGACGTCCTCCTCGCTCCCATCTTTTCCAGCACTAAGGAGATTTTGGAAATGCTTTACAGTGGCTTCCTTAATTTGTTCAAATCCTCTGCATACCTGTCCACTGGATGTAGTGATTTCTGCAATGTGATTTCGCGAAAGGCGGGCCCTGTATTGTCTATGGAAATATGTAGTATTTATGTCCCCTGCTTTAAGCCATAAACTGCGGGACTTTAATCGCCAGTATTCTTCCTCGTTTCTGAAGGAGCTATGTGCTTTCCTTTGGGCGTATTTTTCTTTGTCTAAATCCATGGGTGTAATATATTTCTCTTCCAAACCAAGCTAAATTTCTTCCAACTGATTTGTTGCTTCTTTCCTCTGGCTGGTGGGGGTGTTAGTGGCTTTCTTTATCCATTTTTTTAATTCCTTCTTCGTGTTTTTCATTTTTTTCTCCCATACAAAACTTGGGGAGCCTGTGACATCTATTTTCCATGTTTTATGTATAGTTTCAAGGAACCCCTCCCTTTCAACCCAGAGAGGGCTAAATCTAAATGGAAGGGGACCGAGATCTTCTTCTTCCTTTATGCGCAGTAGGATTGGCTTATGATCGGAAGTTAGTTTATGAAGGATCTTGGAGAAAACAATTCTGTTGTCCATCATGATAGAGTTGCTGGTGAGGAATCTGTCTAGACTTGCTGAGATATGATGTTCCCCTGTTCTATTATTTGTCCAAGTGTATGCTCCTTTCACAGGCTTAAAGTCTACTAAGTCCCATAACTGAATGAGATTTTCCACAGTGGAGAGGAAGGGGTCTCTTGAAGAGGATCCACCTTGCTTTCTTTAGGATCCAGGATTATATTCAGATCTCCTCCTATGATAGTATTTGTTGGGTTAAGATGCTCTAGATAATCTGAGAGCGTCTTCCAGCACTCTTTTTTTCCTCATAATGCACCGGGACATACATGTTAAACAAGGATAGTTTAGTATTACTTGTTGTATGCCATAGTTTTGTACATATCCAATGTTGGGACTCATAAAATCTGCCTAGAATGAAGGAATTTTTTGAACATAATGTGCCTATTCCTCCAGCTGAGCCTCTAGCACTGACTACCTTTCCCGAATCAAATTTCCATTTGGTATTACTGGTGTTAAGAAGGATCTCCCTTTCTATTTTTGTCTTTTGGAGCATGAGTATGTCTATGGGTTCCATTTTCATTAAATCATTGATGGCCTCTGCCTTATTGGGATTTCCCAAACCCCTGCAGTTCCAAGAGACCAGATTCATCATTTACAGTTTGTTGGGGTGGGACCTCCTCCCTTGGAAGCCCTTGGTCTGGTATTCCTCCCAAGAGTCATTTCAATAGTGGCTTGAATTCCGAGGGTTTTTTGCCTTTCTGATTCTTCTTCCTTGGTTTCCTTGTTTGATCTCCTTCCGACTCGCTTGGATGGCCTTTCAAAGGTCTCATCATCCGAGGAGCCCGCATTTTCTACCTTCTTCTTCTTCTGTTTAATTTTATCAACATATGAAGGGGAAGAGTTATTGCTTGGATTCGGATTTGATGTGTTACCTAGAGCTTGAAAGTCGATGTTGTTTGTCTGGGGAGGATCTTCTTGTTCGGTCTCCGGAGGCTCTGAGGGAGGATTGAGAGATTCGAAGGGATTTTTGTCCTCCACTGTGCTGGTTGCTTCCTTGTTCCCGGTGTTTTGTTGGCTTTCAGTATCTTGCCCTGATTTGTTCCCTGTCTCCTTGCCTTTGTTTTTGTTATTCTGCCTGCTATTTGCTGTTTTCTTTGCTTGCTTCCATTGCTCTCCTTTTTCTCTCTCTGTAGTTTCCTCATTTTTCTTCTTACAGTATCTTGCGAAGTGTCCGTATTCGTGGTAGTATCGGAATTTGAAAGGAAGCTGCTCGTAGTCGAGCTCTTGAATGTGAGTCCAGTGCGCCACCAAGAGCTTAATGGCTTCAGGAAGCCCTATTTCAAGGTCGACCTCTACGCAGATTCGAGCACAGGGGTATTGATCCTTCCTTGGCGCCTGGTCTATATATCTGCCGAGAGCATTTCCTATGGATTGCAGCGAGTTCTGACCCCAACAATGAAGGGGAAGATGAGGTAGGCACACCCAAACCGGCACCGCCATGGGCACATCTTGAGCTGGATCAAAGTCGGGGGACCATTTATTCAAATAGAGTCCTTGAGGGTCCATGAAATATGGCCCATTTTTGAAGATCAGACTTCTATCTTCCGCATTTTCAAACACGAACACAAAAAAACCTTTGCCCACGAAATAACTTTTTATTCCTTCTTTGACCAGGGGGGTCCAGTTACGCTTTACCCAATCTTCGACAGCTTTCGGGGAAGGCCATAACCCTGTCTGGTCCATGGAGCCAGATAAAGCTCCCGGGCAGAGACATCGTTGGAATGCTTCCTAGTTTTTTAACGAACCGAGCTGAGGGCCAGAGGGCTGTCATTTCCCAGTAGCTGCGGCGAGAGACCTAAACGCTCCCAGTTCAGGAGGTGGAGGATGAGAGTCTTCAGAGCCGCCGCCATGATCCATGTTGAAGAAGGTCACCCTCGAAGAAGGGAACCAACCGATACTAGACCACAAAGGGAGCCCCATGCGAGAGCAATGCAGCCTCCAGCAGAAAGACAACCAGATCACCACGCAGGAGAGGGCGAACCTAAGCGCCGTGAGCGCCTGATGCAGGAACCCTAGAGGAGTTGCAGATCGACCGTTTAAAATCCGACATATTTTATTTATTTATTTTAATATAACATGTATATTATTAATTTTGTATAGGAAATATTAATTATAATTTTACTAATAAAAAACACGTGAAAATATATATATATATATATAGATAAAATAAAATATAATAATATTATTATATTTATATATTATATATATATATATATATATATATATATATATATATATATATTATATATATATATATATATATATAATATATATATATATATATAATAGAATAATATTATATTATTTATTTATTTTATTTAACAGGTTATAAAGTTTTTCCATAATATTTTATGAAATTAAATAATAAATTTAAAAACGCATTTTATACTAAAATAAATAAAATACACTATAAAATAAAAATTTACAAATTAATAATGATGTATTTAAATTAAAATATATAAATAAAGAAAATATAATACAAAAATTAAAAAACTTAAATAAAATAAAAAAGAAAAATAGAAAATTATGAAATCACAAAAAAATATAAATAAACATAAATAATAAAAACTAAAAAATGTTATATCCAAAATGGCACACAATGCATGCTCCATTTCTCACACGTGTCAATGACTTTATTTTGTGTGACTTTGGACATTGTTGCTTGCTTTCTTTGATCCTTCCATTGTAATCCTTAAAACAAAAAAAATGGTCTTATACAAAAATTGTCATTTTGTCATTGCAAAACTAGAATTTCTTTGATCTTTCAATTGTAATCCTGGTTTCTACAAAAATTTTCATTGCAAAACTATCCCAAGAACTAATTTTTATTGGGAAAAAGGCATTCATAGTTTCCAACAACAAATTGGTGTTAAGCTAATTTTTATTATTAAAAGCCTTGGATTTCCTAAAGAGGAAGACAAAGTGACTCCAAAATTGTTCAATGAGAAGTACAACATTAATCAAATTGTGATTTTTTAAAAGAGTAGTTTAAAGAGGTGATGTTTTTGTCTGAAAAAGAATGAAAATTAAGGAACTAAATTTTTTGGGAAATTGAGATTACAATTGTCAAGTTCAGAATCTTGAGTAACTAGGAATTTTTAATAGTGTTGAATCCATTTTCACTATTAAGAATATGTTTCAAATACTCTCTCTCATACCTAAATAATCATCTCTAACCTAAACCATCACCTCTTTGGACAAAGCCTTTTTTACGATAATATGTTAGAGGGTTTGTAATTGATTATCAAATCTCCAACTTAATGGTAGAAGCGGTCTATTATTTTGGCAAGCATTGTCATTAATATTAGAATATATGAAACCAGGAGAGACATTTCTCGCTTATATCTTCACATATAAAGCCAAGATTGTGTTTCTTAACCAATTTTCAATTACTTAGATAAGGTGTTAAACATTTTGCGATAGACTATTAAATCTCCAACTTAATGGTGGAAGTTTTATGTTCTTTTGGCGAATATTGTCATTACTGGAATATAAAGCCTGGAGAAAATTTTCTCAGATATATCTTCAAATATAAAGCCATTATTGCATTTCTTACACCCAAACCTCAAATTTGATTTTTTTAGAAAAACCATTTATAATCAAAACACAACTATGATAAAGTTAGTGTAATAATAGACACTTCAATAATAACCACTTTGCACCGTAGGAAATGATAAAGAAAAAGGTAAATATAATATCTAAACTATTTTTTTTAAGATATGATATATATGAAAGAGAGATTTTTTTTTTTTGGTAAGTCGATATTCTATTTATATGGAGAAAAATATGTGCAACCAACAGAGAAAAAGCAGGTGGTCTCATCTTGACTAGGTTTGTTGACGAATGTTTACAGCGAGTGACAAAAATACAAAAAAGATGCTAAGGACAACGTCCACAAACGAGAGGGCCAAAGGCACCAAAAGATAGACAATACATAAAAAACACCTGAGAGCATACTAGTTATCCAAGGTAATGGAAGATGGGTTTGTACGGGGATGTTCCTCGAGGAGGCGAAGGATGAAACATGCACTAGACGTGCCCTTTGAAGTGTGCCAATAAAGTCTCCAAAATTTCCACTTTTTCTGCAAGGTGGTTTTGGCCTCACCAAACCACCACCACTCGCTCCCTGAACTGGCTCTGGAAGTAGTGCATCCTATCCAGCATGGCCATCAACTCAACATGCTCCTCTCGACAAACCCGTTCCGCTGTGTCCACCTGATCCATCAGAGTTTGAATAATTTCTCGGCAATTTTCCAAACAACAGTGTTGAAGTTCCTGTGGGTCAGGAGCTGCATGCCACCCATATCCCCGGTTAGTTGTTCCTCCTCACCATCTGCCACCCTAACGCTGATTTTGTTGTGCCCACACACTACCGCCACCACTAGAGCCCCGCTTGCCTCCACCACGACCACCGTGAGATCAACACACCAGGAGCGGCCAACACTGTTTCCACCTCGACGTGCTCCATCTGACGCTATTGCTAATTCATTTGAGCCCATAGAGCCTGACATGGACGAAAGGGAAGAGCACCCATGTCATATAGATGATTTCATTTGGCTTGAGTCAGGAGGGCCAACACCAACATATTTCAAATTCCGGCCTTCTGGACTTTACCTCAGCCACCACCCTCGAGAGCCATGACCCCCAACACTCTTAAAATGCCTCGGAAGGTCACCCACTATGCCCCAGCCATCGCTTTTCCACCAAATGGGAGCTCCAACATGAGCTCGAGCAACAAGAGAAGGAAAAGGTAGGGAGAACATGCTGCAGGCTGATGTTTCCCATGAAGCTCTAGACAACCCACACCAGAATGCCGACCCCGTGTATACCATGAGGACAACTCTACCACCATCACCACCCACCAAGAACCACCCACCAAACCACCAATCACACCAATTTCCAAGCCAGGCTTCAGAAATAGGGAATTCCACCTAGAGACACTACCACTCCCAACTATACCTCCTGTGATACCACCTCTAGGCTCCTCTCTCAATCCAACCACTCAAACATGCTAAAAGCCATAGAAAACCGAAATTTCCCTTCTTTATCAGCGTCCTCACAATGCAAGCACAGTAAAGCCCATGATATCTTGGGAAAAAAACTCTATTTAATTCACCATGCCGAAAGTCACAGAAGAATATTGAATACCACCCTCCGGGGCTGAAGGTCCTTCATTGTCGCTTACTCTTACATGTAGGAAGATCCTAACACCATACCAAGACACAAATACAAATGCCAACCTTCCTCTTGATCTTGCCTGTTAACCTTACACCACCCCTTTGTTCTCGAATATGAAACAAAGTCTCGCACTATTGCAATAAACTGTGCTAGTACACCTCCCGTTACGATGAGGGGATCAGAAACCCAGTCCTCCACCATCGATCCATTTGTTGCCATTCTATGCTACTTGATTACCATGTGCTCTGAGGTTCTCACCCCATCGAAGAATATGAAAGAGAGAGATTGAAAACATACTCTTTGGGCTAATTAGTATCCATATACCAATTGATGTAAATATTCTCTTCACATTTTCTCTATGCATATAAAAGAAAGCTAAAGCCTAAAGATGGTATGTATACATATTCCAAAAGATTCCGACCAAACTTTGAAAAAAAGAAATCAACTAGCCCAAAGAAAACGAAACCATAAATATTAGGTTAGATATGGTATGTATACATATTTCCAAATGGACTCAGACAAAACTTTTTAAAGGAATGAAATCCAATAGCTCTTACAAATTTACCACTGAAACAATATTGCAGTTGTAAACCCCGAAAACAACCACGAAGAAGATGAAAAAGAAAAGAACGAAAACAAAGCTACAACTCACCTTCCGTTGAGTGTTTGAAGTTCTTCTTTTGTAATGTTCGAGCTGCCCATTAAATTTGCAAGCCCAATTTTTGTTCTGTGGTTGCAGCGACTATTATTTCTCTCGTCTTGTAGCTGTCATAGCGACCGCGGTTCTAATCGCTTCCGGGGGAAAATGGGTTGATTTGTATTGGAAAAGATTCAATGAAGCCATCAAATCCCAGTGCGTGACCATCACTACGATGGAAATTGGGATAGCATTTGGGTTCTAGTGGACACCCTGCAAGACGCAATCGGTTCCATCCTCACGGACATTGATTTCTGTTAAAGGGAAAAAGATGCCCTTCGATTTGCAATCGAAGCAATCAAGCAAAAACAAGAGAGTTTTGTGCAGGAAATTGAAGATCTTGCACATCATGGTGATAGTTGCAGCCGAAACATACGCAGAAAATGATCTCTCAGTTTCTGAAGCCTGTAACACCTAAATGCCGATAACACTCACTGTGAATGATTGAATTTTGAATTCTCTGCTGAGACATCAGTACCATTTTCAAGAATTTGCTCACAGGTTTCAACGACGCAACGCGAACTTTGTGGATTTCGTATAACCGCTGGATATTGTGGTGCACATCAAGTCATAAATGTGCACATATGTGGTGGACAAATGTCACGCATGTCACTTGCAGATGAAAAAGAGGTAAAACTCTGAGGTGAATTGATTCAAAAGAAAGATCTATGGCTTAAATATAAACCTGGATCAAGATTCTAACAATTACACTAATTAAATAATTTTTTTTTTATAAAAAATGAAATATCATTATATGTTATAACTTAAAAAAAATATGCCTGCAATTTTTATTGAAATATGGTTAATATTATGGTTAACTATTAACAAATTTAATTCTTCAAATTTTAATAACTATATTGTAAAACTAAATTACAATATCAGATATAATAGAGAGCAAATTTAATTCTTCAAACTTTAATAACTATATGTAAAACTAAATTACAATATAAGATATAATAGAGAGCCATCTTAATACAACTTAGTTTAAATAACAACTATTATATACATTATAAAAAATAGAAACATCACATCATTGTCAACTTTAAATATAAGATACAAACTAAAGCTTATAAAAAAAAAAATATTCTCACGTTTGTTTCACAATTTAGAATATTTATTTATTTTTAGTATTTTTTTTGAGAGAAAAAACCTTTTTTTTATTCACATGGAATAAAAAAAGAGCACATGCATAAGTAGGAAATCTGTAGTATACTTCATTACAAAAGGTTATCAAAAACGTAAGGACATCACTATTTAGAAAAAGAGCAAAAAAAGGTTGATAAAAAACCCTAGAAATATTATAGCTTTTATGTAAAGCCATAACATGATATATAGCTTTTATGTAAAACCATAACACGCTAAAAGGATTAGAGGTCTGAAAACATAATTTGCGGAGTAGATTACCACAACCTTGGAGAGTCCTTGGCATTGTGAACAAAACCTGTAAACTGACTTAGATATTTATTGATGCAGGAGCATCCAGCTCGCCATAACCGGGCAAAGTCTCAACCAGGTTTGAAGGTTATTGATCAACTGGATTATTTTATTTTTACGTATTCATGAGATAGTTTTTTTTATTAACCTGTTTTTTTTAACAGAGTTGGTGAATTCAGTCACAGTTAGTTAAATGGCTAGAATTACTGTAGTTCGAACAATAGCTAGGGAATAGTTTGTTAAATTAGGAGAGAAATGACAAACTGTTCATACAAATCTTGTAATGTCAGACAAATATGGTTATCATCAATAACAAGATCCTTTTGTAACTAAATACTATGGCAGTTTGATTAACTGCAAAATCAACTGAAATGGAAGGGCATAAAAGCCAAAATGTAACAGAGGGAAAGGGTTCAGCAATTTTAGAAGGAGAGAAATAAAACGAACAACACACAAATATATATCGCTCAGATCATTGTCCATCTGCAAACATTTTCATTGTTCATTCTAGTATTAATTTTTATTACAGTTTGATAAAGAAACAAATTGAGAATGCCTATGTAACGCACTGTTCTACATCTCGAATATGAACACACAATTTATCTCCAACATTGGACGGATTTCCGCACACATCCAAGCAAAGAACCGAGAGGCATAAAAAACTGAAGTAAAGGACAAAATAATTGCACACAGAAAGCGACCACGACAAAATAACTGCACACAGAAAGCGTCCACAGAACAGAGGTAATTCTGTTACGCACTTTTTCGCATTCCACTGAGAAATCAAAATCGATTGCCAAGCATTTCTATTAGTTATTGTCAAACGTAACATATATGTATACTAAGGGTTCCATTCCCGTAAGTAAAACAAAATTAAGTGTGTAACCGAAGTAGCGTTACAACCAAAACCCTGGACGAGGGTTCATCCATAGCCAACGACAACCTTTTCTATTTAACAACCATTGTGCAAATCGAAGGCGGAAGAAGCAGCAAGGACAAGCTACAAACAAAGACAAACTACAGACAACCTACAGTACCCGCGACCATTAACGATTCAGGATAATAGATCGAAAAGCTTGAGGAGTCAGGCCTACCGAGAATCGGTTCACTATGACAAAAGGAACTGGAGAACCCGCGTGCTCAGGCCGCAACCAATGACCTGTAACCAACAAACACCAAAGTTAAGTTACAGGTGTGTTAAGGGAGAAACCATTCGGTTAAATAAACCAATGCATGCTGAGAAAACCACCATAGTTACCTGAGCAAGCCGAGTTGAAATTGAGCCATAGCGACGTCACGGATAAGTTGCATAGCTGGAGACCAAAGGAGCAAGGTGGGTAAGTAACAATAACAGAAGCTGGACAGATTGAAGCAGGGACGGAAGACATTACCTGTTCGAGCCAACGCGCAACCGTTAAAGTAACCCTATGCTTAGAACAAACACCAACGTTCACGAAATGAAAACCCAGAGTAACGGAAAGCGTGAGGTTTGAAACCAGATTTGAGCCGTAGAAACAACAAGAGTTCGAAGAGTAAGTCCTAACAGCAACACATACACATGTCCACAGCAAAACGAGAAAGAAATCGAAAAGTAACCCTGATCGAACCATATACACAGGTCTACATACAGCAAACAAGAATACGAAGGGCAAATCCGACGGAAAACCATTTACAGAGTACATGCAGTTATAAAAGCAACAACCAGGAACTTACCAGATTCGAATCAACACCACAGAGCCGAGCGACAGCAGCATACAAGTGAAACTTTCCATAAGTTCACGACCAAGTCGAGTGGAGGAGTATTCGTGAATAGTTACCAACCGAAGACAACCAGTATTCACCATTACAAACGAAACAGTGTTCCACAGAGCAAACCTAGAAAACCCTCGCAGACATTCCCAGCGAAAAGAACAATCCAAAATAACCAAAAGAGTCGGTTGCTTGGCACAAAGAGCGAGTCGGAAACAGGATCGAGGCGTTAGGACAAGCCATAAATGCCGCATTAAACTCACAACTACCACCCATTGTGAAGAAATCTCCACAGACGATCTCCACGCAAGGACACAACTGATATTTGTGGACACGTCGTTACATACGGACGTGTGGAATAGTAGGCCCTTTGGGCTGGGTTACACCAGAGTGGTATTAGAGCATAGTTAAGTAGATTGAGAATATGGACGTAGGGCGACGAGGATGAGGCCGAGGTGCTCGTAGAATGGTAGATGAAGTGTTACGAGAGGAACTCAGAGTTCTTACTGCTCGTTTGGAAGCAGTAGAGGCAGGTAGGCAAAGAGATCCAGAAATGGGCGATCTAAGTGAAGAGGAAGTAGAAATGGGAGCAGATGGACCTGAAGGTGAATCCGCAGAGGTGAAATTGCTGAAGTCTGTTTTACTATCAAACAGTAGACCTAAACCAGAGCTCCCAACGTATGACAACAACTTGTCTATCGATGTTTTGTTGGATTGGATTAGCGAGATGGACAAGTATTTTGAGTGCGAGGAAGTTAGCGAAGACCGTAGAGTCAAATTCGCAGCAACGAAGCTGAAGGGACACGCAGCCCTATGGTGGGATAATGTCTAGAACGAGAGGAAGAGGTTGAATAAAGCGCCGAGTTGAAGGGCAAATTTCTGCCAAGGGACTATCAAATTGCATTACATAGACATGTACATAATTTATGGCAGAGAGGATTGACTGTAAAGGAGTACACGGAGGAGTTCTACCGAGTGAATTTGCGAGCCGGATATACAGAAGATACCGTAGAAAGGACAGCCAGGTATGTTAATAGGTTGAGAATGGAAATTCTAGATGAAATAAGTATTTTGTCTCCAAATAATACTGAGGAGGAATACCAGAGCGCAATAAAAGCGGAGGAGAAAATTACCAGAAGGCAGAATGCCTGGAGAGGACGAGGATCCAGCAGAGGGAAAGGCCAGTCCTATGGCAGGCGCCAGACTGTTAACAACAGTGAGGAAGCCAGCAGTTCGGAAACTCCAGGAACAACAGAGAAAGGAGATAGTATGAGAGGTGGCAGATCATCCCAGCGCGGCAGGGGAAATGGCCGAGGAAGAGGGGCTGGTTATCATTGTTATAGATGCCACAAGTAGGGGCATCGCTTGTTTGAGTGTCCAGAAGCAGATTCAGCTGGACAGTGGGGTGCGTACGTGGCGCAACCAAAGGAAACAGTAGCACTCCCTCAAGAGGCAGAGAATGCCCCAGAGACGGGAGAAGCTTTGGTGTTGCATAAGGTGCTATTGAAACCAGTCGACGAGAGTACCGAACAGACACAACAGAAAGCTCTGTTCAGGACAATTTGCAAATCACAGGGTAAGTTTTGTAGAATGATAATCGACAGTGGAAGTACTGAAAATTTAGTATCCACAGAAATGGTGGAAAAGCTGGGGTTGAAACGCCTAAAGCATCCCAACCCATATAGAGTTTCATGGTTACAAAAGGGCCACCAATTGCTGGTGGACGAGCAAAGCGAGGTTGAGTTTCAGATAGGCAGATATAAGGACAAGATTATCTGCGACATCATGCCAATGGACGTATGTCACATATTGCTGGGCAAGCCTTGGCAATATGATAGGAAGGTAACACACGATGGAGTGGTGAATTGTTATAAATTCAAGGAAGACGGGGTCAGGCATATTCTTGTGCCTATCAAGGAAGAGAAAGGAGCAACTGAAACAAGTGAAACCAAAGCATTGCTAGTGAGTGGAACGAAGTTTTTAAAACAGGTAGAGGGCAGCGAAATAGGTTATGTGGTAGTCAAGAAAACAATGACAGTTCTGTTACACATTGAGATATCAGATTTGCCCATAGAGATACAACGAATGTTGGAAGAGTTTACAGACATAGTGGTAGATGACTTACCAAACAAGTTGCCCCCCAAGCGGAGTATTAGTCACCACATTGATTTTATACCCGGAGCCATCTTGCCAAATAAAGCAGCCTACCAAATGAGCCCCAAGGATAATGAAGAAATCAGGAAACAGGTGCAAGAACTGTTGGACAAAGGTTTAATAAGGGAAAGCTTGAGCCCATGTGCTGTGCCAACAGTCCTCACTCCCAAGAAGGGAGGAGAATGGTGGATGTGCATCGACTCAAGAGCCATCAATAAAATCACCATCCGGTACAGATTTCCATTACCATGAATGGATGATATGATGGATTGTTTAAGTGGGGCGACTTATTTCTCCAAAATAGATTTGAAAAGCGGGTATCATCAGATTCGGATACGGGAGGGGGACGAGTGGAAGACGGCCTTTAAAACAAATGAGGGGCTGTATGAGTGGCTGATCATGCCATTTGGGATGAGTAATGCGCCCAGCACATTCATGAGGATAATGAATGAGATGCTGAAGGAATATATTGGAAAGTTTGTGATAGTTTATTTAGATGACATCCTTATTTTCAGCAGAACGAAAGAAGAACACTTTCGACATGTGCGCAAGTGTTGGAGAAACTACAGCAGAACAAACTACTGATAAACTTGAAGAAATGTACTTTTCTGCGGAGGGAATTAATTTATTTGGGGTTTGTGATAGCAGAAAATGAACTGAAGATGGATCCGGAGAAGGTAGCGGAAATATTAAATTGGCCATCTCCGAAAAATTTATTTGAGGTACGTAGTTTCCACGGATTGGCAAGTTTTTATAGGAAGTTTATTAAGATCTTCAGTGGAATTTGTGCACCCATGCTGGATACCATCAAAAAAGCCATCCAGCCTTTTTGGTGGACAGAAGCAACGGAGAAAATTTTTCAGTTATTGAAAAGGAAGGTTACTGAGAGGTCGATCCTAAGGCTACTAGATTTTCAGAAATTGTTTCAAGTACGTTGTGACGCTAGCGGGACAGCAATCGAGGCTGTACTCAGTCAAGAGGATAGACCTATGGCATTTTTCCGTGAGAAGTTGAATGAGAGTAGGCAGAAATACTCCTCATATGACAAAGAGTTTTATGCAGTTGTACAGGCCTTAAGACACTGGAGGCATTATTTACTGGGGAATGAATTCGTGCTGTTTTCAGATAATTCTGCACTACAATATGTAATGCAGCAACACAAACTCAACCACAAACATGCCAAATGGGTGGAGTATTTACAAAGTTTTAATTTCGTGCTGAAGCACATTAGTGGGCAAGCAAACAAGGTGGCCGACGCATTGAGTAGAAAGGCTCTACTTTTGCAGGAGAGTGCTATACAGGTTTTGGGTTTTGAGCATTTACGGGACCTTTACCAGACGGATACAGATTTCAGAGAAGCCTATGAGGCATGCTAGAACCCTTTGATAAGGGGTAACAGTCCTTGGTTGGACTATAATATACAGGAAAAGTTGTTGTTTAAAGGAGGACAACTGTGTATACCCAACTGTTCAATGAGGGAGAATATTATTCGCGAGAAACACAGTGGGGGTTTGGCCGGACACTTTGGGATAGATAAGACCCTAGAACAACTTAGTCATTTCTATTTTTCGCCAAGAATGTGACAAGACGTACAACGTTTTGTGACTAAGTGGAAAGTGTGCCAATTGGCGAAGGGACACAGCCATAATACATGACTGTATGCATCGTTGCCTATCCCAAGCAGGCCGTGGGATTCTGTCAGTCTAGATTTTGTTTTAGGACTGCCAAAGACACAGAGAGGATATGATTCAGTAATGGTAGTGGTGGACAGGTTCTCAAAAATGGCACATTTTATACCTTGCCGGAAAACTAGTGACGCCACCCACGTGGCCCACTTGTTTTTCAATGAGATTGTCAGGTTACATGGATTACCCAAAACTATCCTTTCAGACAGGGACGTGAAATTCATAGGACATTTTTGGCATACCTTATGGAAAAAAATGAACACACACTTAAGCTACAGTTCTGCATATCACCCGCAAACCGACGGGCAAACAGAAGTTGTGAACAGGAGCTTGGGAAACCTGTTACGCAGCTTAGACAGGGATAATTCACGGATGTGGGACTGGGTGCTAGCGCAAGCAGAGTTCGCCTACAATGACTCACCCAACCGTAGCACAGGTTTCAGTCCCTTTCAGATCCTATATGGCATGCACTCTGGCTAAGTGCATGAGCTTCGACATCTTGGCTTACAGGAACGATGGAGTGCAGATGGAGAGGATTTTGCTAACGCAATGAGAGACTTACACGAACAAGTGAAGGCAAAATTATAGGACAACATCTTAAAATATAAAAAACATGCAGATTTAAAGAGAAGGGAAGTTCAGTTCGAAGTGGGGGACGAAGTCCTTGCACACCTACGTAAGGAACGTTTCCCTAAGGGTAAATACAATAAACCGAAGTACAAAAAGATAGGGCCTTGTAAAGTCCTTCGGAAATTTTCGGAAAATGCCTACAAGATACAATTTCCTCTTGGGATAGGCATTTCACCTATCTTTAACGTAGCATATCTATTCCCATACATAGATGACCCCACGGAGGAAAAAAAAGATGGACCTGGACAATCCACGCGGAATACCCATGCGGATGGAGAAACTTGGAAGAGACAGATGCCTTATGTTCAACCTCCTGAGATCGAAGGTATCCTCGAAACTCAGGTGGCTAGACGTACTCGGTGAAAGAACTACTTACAATACCTAGTTAAGTGGAAGGACCGTCTGATTGAGGACAGCTGATGGCTTGACGCCAGGCAGATTGAACAAAGAGGAACTTGGGTCGAGGAGCTCATGGACCGGAGTCATGATCTCTTTTTACCCCTGGAGCCTGATGCAGGAGCATCTAGCTCGCCATAACTGGGCAAAGTCTCAACCAGGTTTGAAGGTTATTGATCAACTGGATTATTTTATTTTTACGTATTCATGAGATAGTTTTTTTTATTAACTTGTTTTTTTTAACAGAGTTGGTGAATTTAGTCACAGTTAGTTAAATGGCTAGAATTACTGTAGTTCGAACAATAGCTAGGGAATAGTTTGTTAAATTAGGAGAGAAATGACAAACTGCTCATACAAATCTTGTAATGTCAGACAAATATGGTTATCAACGATAACAAGATCTTTTTGTAACTAAATCCTATGGCAGTTTGATTAACTGCAAAATCAACTGAAATGGAAGGCATAAAAGCCAAAATGTAACAGAGGGAAAGGGTTCACTAATTTCAGAAGGAGAGAAATAAAACGAACAACACACAAATATATATCGCTCAGATCATTGTCCATCTGCAAACATTTTCATTGTTCATTCTAGTATTAATTTTTATTACAGTTTGATAAAGAAATAAATTGAGAATGCCTATGTAACGCACTGTTCTACATCTCGAATATGAACACACAATTTATCTCGAACATTGGACGGATTTCCACACACAACCAAGCAAAGAACCGAGAGGCATAAACAACTGAAGTAAAGGACAAAATAATTGCACACAGAAAGCGACCACGACAAAATAATTGCACACAAAAAGCGACCACAGAACAGAGGTAATTCTGTTACGCACTTTTTCACATTCCACTGAGAAATCAAAATCGATTGCCAAGCATTTCTATTAATTATTGTCAAATGTAACATATATGTATATTAAGGGTTCCATTCCTGTAAGTAAAACAAAATTAAGTGTGTAACCGAAGTAGCGTTACAACCAAAACCCTGGACGAGGGTTCATCCATAGCCAACGACAACCTTTTTTATTTAACAACCATTGTGCAAATCGAAGGTGAAAGAAGCAGCAAGGACAAGCTATAGACAACGATAAACTACAAACAACCTACAGTACCCGTGACCATTAACCATTTGGGGTAATAGACTGAAAAGCTTGAGGAGTTAGGCCTACTGAGAATCGGTTCACTGTGACAAAAGGAACTGGAGAACCCACGTGCTCAGGCCGCAACCAATGACCTGTAACCAACAAACACCAAAGTAAAGTTACAGGTGTGTTAAGGGAGAAACCATTCGGTTAAACGAACCAATGCATGCTGAGAAAACCACCATAGTTACCTGAGCAAGCCGAGTCAAAATTGAGCCATAGCGACGTCACGGATAAGTTGCATAGCTGGAGACCAAAGGAGCAAGGTGGGTAAGTAACAGTAACAGAAACCAGACAGATTGAAGTAGGGATGGAAGAAATTACCTGTTCGAGCCAACGAGCGACTGCCAAAGTAACCTTGTGCTTAGAACAAACACCAACGTTCATGAAATGAAAACCCAGAGTAACGGAAAGCATGAGGCTTGAAACCAAATTTGAGCCATAGAAACAACAAGAGTTCGAAGAGTAAGTCCTAATAGCAACACATACACAGGTCCACAGCAAGACGAGAAAGAAATTGAAAAGCAACCTTGACTGAACCATATACGCAGGTCTACATACAACAAACAAGAATACGAAGGGCAAATCCGACGGAAAACTATTTACAGAGTACATGCAGTTATAAAAGCAACAGCCAGGAACTTACTAGATTCGAATCAACACCACAGAGCCGAGCGAAAACAGCATACAAGCGAAATTTTCCATAAGTTCACGGCCAAGTTGAGTGGAGGAGTATTCATGAACAGTTACCAACCGAAGACAACCACTATTCACCATTACAAACGAAACAGTGTTCCACAGAGCAAACCCAGAAAACCCTCACAGACATTCCCAGCGAAAAGAACAATCCAGAATAACCAAAAGAGTCCATTGCTTGGCTCAAAGAGCGAGTCGGAAACAGGATCGAGGCATTAGGACGAGCCATAAATGCCACATTAAACTCACAACTACCACCCACTGTGAAGAAATCTCCACAGACGATCTCGACGCGAGGACACAACTAATATTTGTGGACACGTCATTACATACGGACGTGTGGAACAGTGGGCCCTTTGGGCTGGGTTACACCAGAGTGGTATCAGAGCATAGTTAAGTAGATTGAGAATATGGACGTAGGGCGACGAGGACGAGGCCAAGGTGCTCGTAGAATGGTAGATGAAGTGTTACGAGAGGAACTCAGAGTTCTTACTACTTGTTTGGAAGCAGTAGAGGCAGGTAGGCGAAGAGATCCAGAAATGGGCAATGTAAGTGAAGAGGAAGTAGAAGTGGGAGCAGAGGGACCTGAAGGTGAATCCGCAGAGGTGAAATTGCTGAAGTCTGTTTTACTATCGAACTATAGACCTAAACCAAAGCTCCCGACGTACGATGACAGCTTGTGTATCGATGTTTTGTTGGATTGGATTAGCTATATGGACAAGTATTTTGAGTGTGAGGAAGTTAGCAAAGACGGTAGAGTCAAATTCGCAGTGACGAAGATGAAGGGACATGCAGCCCTCTGGTGGGATAATGTCCAGAACGAGAGGAAGAGGTTGAATAAAGCGCCGATTAAAACTTGGTCAAGAATGGTGGCCAAGTTGAAGGGCAGATTTCTGCCAAGGGACTATCAAATTGCATTACATAGACAGGTACAGAATTTAAGGCAGAGAGGATTGATTGTAAAGGAGTACGCGGAGGAGTTCTACCGAGTGAATTTGTGAGCTGGATATACAGAAGATACCGTAGAAAGGACAGCCAGGTATGTTAATGGGCTGAGAATGGAAATTCTAGATGAAATTAGTATTTTGTCTCCAAATAATATCGAGGAGGCATACCAGAGTGCAATAAAAGTGGAGGAGAAAATTACCAGAAGGCAGAATGCCTGGAGAGGACGAGGATCCAGCAGAGGGAAAGGCCAGTCCTATGGCAGGCGCCAGACTGTTAACAACAGTGAGGAAGCCAGCAGTTCGGAAACTCCAGGAACAACAGAGAAAGGAGATAGTATGAGAGGTGGCAGATCATCCCAGCGCGGCAGGGGAAATGGCCGAGGAAGAGGGGCTGGTTATCATTGTTATAGATGCCACAAGTAGGGGCATCGCTTGTTTGAGTGTCCAGAAGCAGATTCAGCTGGACAGTGGGGTGCGTACGTGGCGCAACCAAAGGAAACAGTAGCACTCCCTCAAGAGGCAGAGAATGCCCCAGAGACGGGAGAAGCTTTGGTGTTGCATAAGGTGCTATTGAAACCAGTCGACGAGAGTACCGAACAGACACAACAGAAAGCTCTGTTCAGGACAATTTGCAAATCACAGGGTAAGTTTTGTAGAATGATAATCGACAGTGGAAGTACTGAAAATTTAGTATCCACAGAAATGGTGGAAAAGCTGGGGTTGAAACGCCTAAAGCATCCCAACCCATATAGAGTTTCATGGTTACAAAAGGGCCACCAATTGCTGGTGGACGAGCAAAGCGAGGTTGAGTTTCAGATAGGCAGATATAAGGACAAGATTATCTGCGACATCATGCCAATGGACGTATGTCACATATTGCTGGGCAAGCCTTGGCAATATGATAGGAAGGTAACACACGATGGAGTGGTGAATTGTTATAAATTCAAGGAAGACGGGGTCAGGCATATTCTTGTGCCTATCAAGGAAGAGAAAGGAGCAGCTGAAACAAGTGAAACCAAAGCATTGCTAGTGAGTGGAACGAAGTTTTTAAAACAGGTAGAGGGCAGGGAAATAGGTTATGTGGTAGTCAAGAAAACAATGACAGTTCTGTTACACATTGAGATATCAGATTTGCCCATAGAGATACAACGAATGTTGGAAGAGTTTACAGACATAGTGGTAGATGACTTGCCAGACAAGTTGCCCCCCAGGCGGAGTATTAGTCACCACATTGATTTTATACCCGGAGCCAGCTTGCAAAATAAAGCAGCCTACCGAATGAGCCCCAAGGATAATGAAGAAATCAGGAAACAGGTGCAAGAACTGTTGGACAAAGGTTTAATAAGGGAAATCTTGAGCCCATGTGTTGTGCCAACAGTCCTCGCTCCCAAGAAGGGAGGAGAATGGAAAATGTGCACCGACTCAAGAGCCATCAATAAAATCACCATCCGGTATAGATTTCCGTTATCGCGAATGGATGATATTATGGACTGTTTAAGTGGGGCGACTTATTTCTCCAAAATAGATTTGAAAAGCGGGTATCATCAGATTCGGATACGGGAGGGGGACGAGTGGAAGACGACCTTTAAAACAAATGAGGGGCTCTATGAGTGGCTGGTCATGCCATTTGGGCTGAGTAATGCGCCTAGCACATTCATGAGGCTAATGAATGAGATGTTGAAGGAATATATTGGAAAGTTTGTGATATTTTATTTAGACGACATCCTAATTTTCAGCAGAACGAAAGAAGAACACTTTCGACATGTGTGCAAAGTGTTGGAGAAACCACAACAGAACAAACTACTGATAAACTTGAAGAAATGTACTTTTCTGCAGAGGGAATTAATTTATTTGGGGTTTGTGATAGCAGAAAAAAAAACTGAAGATGGATCCGGATAAGGTAGCGGCAATAGTAAATTGGCCGTCTTCGAAAAATTTATTTGAGGTACATAGTTTCCACGGATTGGCAAGTTTTTATAGGAAGTTTATTAAGATCTTCAGCAGAATTTGTGCACCCATGTTGGATACCATCAAAAAGGCCAGCTAGCCTTTTTGGTGGACAGAAGCAACGGAGAAAAGTTTTCAGTTATTGAAAAGGAAGATTACTGAGAGGCCGATCCTAAGGCTACTAAATTTTCAGAAATTGTTTCAAGTACGTTGTGACGCTAGCGGGACAACAATCGGGGTTGTACTCAGTCAGGAGGACAGACCTGTGGCATTTTTCAGCGAGAAGCTGAATGAGAGTAGGCAGAAATACTCCTCATATGACAAAGAGTTTTATGCAGTTGTACAGGCCTTAAGACACTGGAGGCATTATTTACTGGGGAATGAATTCGTGTTGTTTTCAGATAATTCTGCACTACAATATGTAATGCAGCAACAAAAACTCAACCACAAACATGCCAAATGGGTGGAGTATTTATAGAGTTTTAATTTCGTGCTGAAGCACATTAGTGGGCAAGCAAACAAGGTGGCCGACGCATTGAGTAGAAAGGCTCTACTTTTGCAGGAGAGTGCTATACAGGTGTTGGGTTTTGAGCATTTACGGGGCCTTTACCAGACGTATACAGATTTCAGAGAATCCTATGAGGCATGCCAGAACCCTTTGATAAGGGGTAACAGTCCTTGGTTGGACTATAATATACAGGAAAAGTTGTTGTTTAAAGGAGGACAACTGTGCATACCCAACTGTTCAATGAGGGAGAATATTATTCGCGAGAAACACAGTGGGGCTTTGGCCGGACAATTTTGCATAGATAAGACCCTAGAACAACTTAGTCATTTCTATTTTTGGCCAAGAATGCGATGATACGTACAACGTTTTGTGACTAAGTGTAAAGTGTGCCAATTGGCGAAGGGACACAGCTAGAATACAGGACTGTATGCACCGTTGCCTGTCCCAAGCAGGCCGTGGGATTTTGTCAGTCTAGATTTTGTTTTAGGACTGCCAAAGACACAGAGAGGATATGATTCAGTAATGGTAGTGGTGGACAGGTTCTCAAAAATGGCACATTTTATACCTTGCCGGAAAAATAGTGACGCCACCCACGTGGCCCACTTATTTTTCAATGAGATTGTTAGGTTACATGGATTACCCAAAACTATCCTTTCAGACAGGGACGTGAAATTCACGGGACATTTTTGGCGTACCTGATGGAAAAAAAAGAACACACACTTAAGCTACAGTTCTGCATATCACCCGCAAACCAACGGGCAGACAAAAGTTGTGAACAGGAGCTTGGGAAACCTGTTATGCAGCTTAGTTGGGGAGAATTCACAGATGTGGGACCGGGTGCTAGCGCAAGCAGAGTTCGCCTACAATGACTCACCCAACCGTAGCACAGGTTTCAGTCCCTTTTATATCCTATATGGATTGCACCCTCGCGGAGTGCATGAGCTTCGGGATATTGGCTTATAGGAACGATGGAGTGCGGACTGAGAGGATTTTGCTAACGCAATGAGAGACTTACACGAACAGGTGAAGGCAAAATTACAGGAAAACAGCTTAAAATATAAACAACATGTAGATTTAAAGAGGAGGAAAGTTCAGTTCGAAGTGGGGGACTAAGTCCTTGCACACCTACGTAAGGAACGTTTCCCTAAGGGTACATACAATAAACTGAAGTACAAAAAGATAGGGCCTTGTAAAGTCCTTTGGAAATTTTCAGAAAATGCCTACGAGATACAATTGCCACCCGGGATAGGCATTTCACCTATCTTTAACGTAGCAGATCTGTTCTCGTACACAGATGACCCCACAAAGGAAAAAAATATGGACCCGAACAATCCACACAGAATACCCAGGAGGATGGAGAAACTTGGAAGAGACAGATGCCTTATGTTCAATCTCCTGAGATCGAAGGCATCCTCGAAACTCAGGTGGCTAGACGTACTCGGCAGAAGAACTACTTACAGTACCTAGTTAAGTGGAAGGACCGTCCGATTGAGGACAGCTCATGGCTTGATGCCAGGCAAATTGCACAAAAAAGAACTTCAGTTGAGGAGCTCATGGACCGGAGTAATGATCTCTTTTTACCCCGGGAACCTGATGCAGGAGCATCTAGCTCACCATAACCGGGCAAAGTCTCAACCAGGTTTGAAGGTTATTGATCAACTGGATTATTTTATTTTTACGTATTCATGAGACAGTTTTTTTATTAACTTGTTTTTTTTAACAGAGTTGGTGAACTCAATCACAGTTAGTTAAATGGCTAGAATTACTGTAGTTCGAACAATAGCTAGGGAATAGTTTGTTAAATTAGGAGAGAAATGACAAACTTCTCATACAAATCTTGTAATGTCAGACAAATATGGTTATCAACGATAACAAGATCTTTTTGTAACTAAATCCTATGGCAGTTTGATTAACTGCAAAATCAACTGAAATGGAAGGGCATAAAAGCCAAAATGTAACAGAGGGAAAGGGTTCAACAATTTCAGAAGGAGAGAAATAAAACAAACAACACACAAATATATATCGCTCAGATCATTGTCCATCTGCAAACATTTTCATTGTTCATTCTAGTATTAATTTTTATTACAGTTTGATAAAGAAACAAATTGAGAATGCCTATGTAACGCATTGTTCTACATCTCGAATATGAACACACAATTTATCTCCAACATTGGATGGATTTCCACACACAGCCAAGCAAAGAACCGAGAGGCATAAACAACTGAAGTACAGGACAAAATAATTGCACACGGAAAGTGACCACGACAAAATAATTGCACACAGAAAGCGACCACAGAACAGAGGTAATTCTGTTACACACTTTTTCGCATTCCACTGAGAAATCAAAATCGATTGCCAAGAATTTCTATTAATTATTTTCAAATGTAACATATATGTATACTAAGGGTTCCATTCCCATAAGTAAAACAAAATTAAGTGTGTAACCGAAGTAGTGTTACAACCAAAACCCTGGACGAGGGTTCATCCATAGCCAACGACAACCTTTTCTATTTAACAACCATTGTGCAAATCGAAGGCGGAAGAAGCAGCAAGGACACGCTACAGACGACGACAAACTACAGACAACCTACAGTACCCGTGACCATTAACCATTTGGGATAATAGACCGAAAAGCTTGAGTAGTCAGGCCTACCGAGAATCGGTTCACTGTGACAAAAGGAACTGGAAAACTCGCGTGCTCAGGCCGCAACCAACGACCTGTAACCAACAAACACCAAAGTTAAGTTACAGGTGTGTTAAGGGAGAAACCATTCGGTTAAACAAACCAATGCATGCTGAGAAAACCACCATAGTTACCTGAGCAAGCCGAGTTGAAATTGAGCCATAGCGACATCACGGATAAGTTGCATAGCTGGAGACCAAAGGAGCAAGGTGGGTAAGTAACAGTAACAGAACCTGGACAGATTGAAGCAGGGATGGAAGACATTACTTGTTCGAGCCAACAAGCAACCACCAAAGTAACCTTGTGCTTAGAACAGACATCAACGTTCACGAAATGAAAACCCAGAGTAACGGAAAGCGTGAGGTTTGAAACCAGATTTGAGCCGTAGAAACAATAAGAGTTCGAAGAGTAAGTCCTAACAGCAACACATACACAGGTCCACAGCAAAACGAGAAAGAAATCGAAAAGAAACCTTGACCGAACCATATACGCAGGTCTACATACAACAAACAAGAATACGAGGGGCAAATCTGACGGAAAACCATTTACAGAGTACATGCAGTTATAAAAGCAACAACCAGGAACTTACCAAATTCGAATCAATAGCACAGAGCCGAGCGACAACAGCATACAAGCGAAAATTTCCATAAGTTCATAGCCAAGTCGAGTGGAGGAGTATTCGTGAATAGTTACCAACCGAAGACAACCAGTATTCACCATTACAAATGAAACAATGTTCCACAGAGCAAACCCAGAAAACCCTCGCAGACATTCCCAGCGAAAAGAACAATCCAAAATAACCAAAAGAGTCGGTTGCTTGGCACAAAGAGCGAGTCAGAAACAGGATCTAGGTGTTAGGACGAGCCGTAAATGCCGCATTAAACTCACAACTACCACCCACTATGAAGAAATATCCACAGACGATCTCCACGCAAGGACACAGCTGATAGTTCATTAGAAAAGGTTATAAAAAACGTAAGGACATCACTGTTTAGAAAAAGAGCAAAAAAAGGTTGATAAAAAACCCTAGAAATATTATAGCTTTTATGTAAAGCCATAACACGATATATAGCTTTTATGTAAAACCATAACATGATAAAAGGATTAGAGGTATGAAAACATAATTTGTGGAGTAACGCGACCGAAATCGCCAAAGTTTATGGAACTCATGGTTTCCATGTTGCGGAACGATGAAGAACCTCCCAAGTCTTGCAAACTCGGGGTTTCCATTTCACGGCGGGGTGGAAACTTCTTTCCTGGTCTGTTTTTGGAACTTGGGGTTTCCATGCCTCATTGCAACGAGAGCTGTCTAAGTGCGGGGAAAGCAGGGTTTCCCCGCCCCGCCGTGACAACAGCTGCCCAAGTGCGCACGAAATCTAGGGTTTCCATGTCCCATCGCGCCGGAAACCTCTAGCACATACGCGGGGGGTTGTCAGGTATTCGAGTCGGGAGCGCCTGAGAGAGTCGAGAGACCGAACCCGTAGTACGGGCGCTCGAGTTCGGCTATATGCGACTTGGGTGAGCATTCGGTTATATGAGAAGTATTGGCACGGCATTCGCTTATGCGCGACGGTGATGGGCACACTCATAGCCGGCGCGCCATGTTGGGCATGGTGAACGCCCCTTGATACCTGCACGATGGGCGAGTCACCGATGGAAGGTGCGCGGCCGACCCTTGTTGGGTGCCCGGATGAAAGGGGTGACCATGTGTGGATGAGTTAGGACGCGGGCGAGTGTGCGACGTGCGGCGACGGGTGTAATCAGCGAGGTGTTGGAGCCGACCCATGGGTGCGACTGTGCACACGAAGGGACGCAACGATTCGTTGGAATGGGGTGTGTCGAGTTCATGTCGTAGGTCAGCTGGGTATGCATGTTGATGGAGCCGACCCTTGTTATCCCCGAGAGACACGGCTCTTGGGTGAAAGGATGCGTATAAGTAAGAAGGATGGCGTTCGACGAAGGGACATCGAACTCAGACTTCCACATCGCAGAACAAGTGTGAAGGAAGGAGTTGGGCGAAAATGGAAGGAAGAGAAGGACGCGGGTAAGAGGGCCGCACCGGTGGGCAGATTACAGAGGGTGGGTCAGACTTGGTAGCATGGACAGGCAGAGCGGGGCGGGTTACCGTCCAGGCAGGCAGGCTGCACTGCATGCGGGCCACGCGCCCTCACTATGGACCACAACGATGGGCAGAGTTTGCGCACCACAGAACTGAAAGTCGGGCAGACAGGTTCACAGTTCAGGTGTGGAGTTGTGTCGTGCAGGCCGCGGGAAGTGCAACATGACCACACGACACAAGGTCGAGTATCTGGGATATATTATTGATGAATGGTGGGTGCATGTGGATATAGCCAAGATCCAATTCGTTCGGGATTGGCTAACCCCAAACACTCTAAGAGAGCTCTGCAACTCTCTGGGTCTTGCCGACATCTACCGTAGGTTCGTGTTATGGACACAAGACTTCCGATTTCCCACTTCTCTACAAAAGCCACTGAGAATTCAGCAACACATACCAGACACACTTGGAGGGTCAGCAAGTTCCATATTTTCACCTCAAGGATGCATTGTTATGCCACCTGGGACACCTTTGTGTTCCTTCAAGCGAGCGTTACAAGATGATTTGGGAAGCACACTACAACTGCGTCGTTGGGCATTTTGAGGTTGCGAAAATAGTGGAAGTACTACAAAAGTATTTATGGTAAGTTATATTCATTGCATTGTTAAGAACACTTGTTGGAAAATTGATTGAGTGTTGAAAGAATAATTGAAGATAAATTTATGGTAAGTTATTTTCGCTGCATTGTTAAGAACACTTATTGGAAAATTGACTTGAGTGTTGAAGTAGGCGCAGACCATGTACTCAAGTATTGGCAAAAGGAAAAAGTACGGCGGTGCCGCACCCGCTTATGCGTGGTTGAAATACTACCACTAGGATAGGAGCGTGACATGGGGTCTCCCAGTCCCTCCTCCACAAAAGTCGCCAAATTGCGGGGAACCAGGGGATTCCATGTCCCGCCTTGTCGAAAGCATCCCAAGTGCGGGAAATTTGGGGTTTCCATGTCTCGTCGCGATGGAAATCGCCCCAGGTGCAGTAAACTTTGGTGTACATCGAGTCTGCAACCTCACGTCAAGAGAAAGGCTCGGTCGGTCAAGAGAATGAAGGTTTCTTCATTGGTAAAGGATCTCGCTAAGGATCAAAGGCTGGAGTCTCTTCTAGAGCTAGTCCACCATGGACTATCAAAAGTTGAAAGAAGGACACAGTGCCGGGGAACGAAGTGCCGAAGAAAGGAAGTGCAGAGAGGAGGAAGGACTCGACTTGTGCTGGGAGGATATCATTGTCAAGGGTCTAGGGCTTCGCAATGACCAATAAGAAGCTTCAATAAGAGAAATTTACGGAAAGGTTTTCCTCTCTGAGAGAGAGAGGTTTTTCCTTGGCAGAGAGCCAACATCTTGTGTTCTTGTTCTTATGTTTTTGGCACCAGTTTAATGAAAGTAAACACACATGCATTAATAAGAAGAGAAGAAGATTAAGATAAGGCAATAGATTGTAAAAGAGCTTCACAAATTGTTATCAAGTCTAGAAGAATCCCGCTATACCCCATTGCCCCAGATTCTTCAACGCGGTATCGGAGCTAAGGTGACACATCAATGAAAGGGAATCTCAAGAACATCCGCAAGGTTGAAGCATCAAGCCAAGAAGTCTCAATCACATCGAGGACAAGAAGGTCTACCATCTATCATTCATCATGGAAGACTACAAAGAAAGAAGAAACGCCTTGTATAAAGGCACCTACAAGAAGAACAAATCAAAGAGGGACCTACATCAAGCTACACCATCTTGAAAAATGAAAGGCAGTATGGGTCAAGTCATCAAGCAACTTGAACAACATCAAGATCTAAGGAAGGCAAGCCCTCAAGTCTTCAAGAAGAAAGCAAGTTCACTACATCTCAAACTCTATCAAGTAAGTATATGTACCCTTCTGAGTATACCTCAGTGTCTTTTTGCAAGGAAAGTAACAAATTGGTTGGGATCACTACATGTCCAAAGTCCAACGGTTTGGACATGTAGTGGTCCCAATGACCCGCCCAAATGAGTTCACACGCACGCCCTCAAACGACTCACCGAAACGAAGCGACAAGGGAGAGTCGGGCAAACGAGCTGCATGAACGTGCGCAAAGCCAACCTTAGGTCACAACTTAGCATTTTTTGATACGGGCTCGTTCGCACGGGTGCGCCCTCGCCCGACCCGCCTGAACGAGTTCACACGCACGCCCTCAAATGACTCACCGAAACGAAGCGACAAGGGAGAGCAGGGCAAACGAGCTGCACGAACGTGCGCAAAGCCAACCTCGGGTCACAACTTAGCATTTTTTTGATACGGGCTCGTTCGCCCGGGTGCGCCCTCGCCCGACCCGCCTGAACGAGTTCACCCGAACGACCCGCCCGAACGAGTTCGCACGCACGCCCTCAAACGAATCACCCAAACGAACGAACAAGGGAGAGACGGGCAAACAAGCTGCACAAACGTGCACAAAGCCATCCTCGGGTCACAACTTAGCATTTTTTTATACGGGCTCGTTTGCCCGAGTGCGCCCTTGCCCGACCCGCCTGAACGAGTTCACACGGACGCCCTCGCTCGACCCGCCCGAACGAGTTCACACGGATGCCCTCACCCGACCCACCCGAACGAGTTCACACGAACGCCATCGCCCGAACGAGTTCACATGCACGCCCTCGCCCGACCCACCTGAACGAGTTCACGTGCACGCCCTCAAATGACTCACCGAAACGAAGAGACAAGGGAGAGCTGGGAAAACGAGCTGCATGAACGTGCACAAAGCCAACCTTGGGTCACAACTTAGCATTTTTTGATACGGGCTCATTCGCCCGGGTGCGCTCTTGCCCAATCCGCCTGAACGAGTTCACACAGACGCCCTCACCTGACCCGCCCGAACGAGTTCACACGCACACCCTCAAATGACTCACCGAAACGAAGGGACAAGGGAGAGCCAGGCAAACGATCTGCACGAACGTGCACAAAGCCATCCTCGGGTCACAACTTAGCATTTTTTGATACGGGCTCATTCGCCCGGGTGCACCCTCGCCCGACCCGCCTGAACGAGTTCACACGGATGCCCTCGCCCGACCCGCCCGAACGAGTTCATGCGGACGCCCTCGCCTGACCCACCCGAACGAGTTCACACGGACGCCCTCGCCCGACCCGCCCGAACG
>APFE031672161.1:11305-39638 GCA_000404065.3 Pinus taeda | reverse complement strand
ATAACTGCACTAGAAGCATTTTCTGTAATATTGGCAGAAGTAATGTTCATGAGGAGCTGCGGCCTGGAGTGATTAACAACCCAATGTTTTGGGAACTCTAAAGTTTCCCATTTTATCAACTGATGCTCAACTTTTTGATTTTTTGGGTCGGTTTTGACTACAACACTTGACTTGGATTTCCGACTGGGGGTATGACGGATTGCTGGCCACAAAGTGTTGGTATGTCTGAAACAGGCTTTGGTTTGAATGGCAATATTATTTCTTTTCTTTTTCATGTCGAATCCAGTGGTATGGATTTGTAACTGTAGAATATCTTTGATGGTTTCATCAAATGTATAGACAAAAAAGTTTGGATAACAATCAAAGTATACTGGGCCATCAGACAGAGGAGCAACAATTCCACCAATGATGGAATCTGTATATTTATTGTGCGTTAGATATCTAACTGTAGCAAGCACAAATGTGTTCAGTCCTTTATGAACCAAAGGATTAATGCCAACTCTGATACATCCAAGATGTAGATAATTTGTTTTCAATCTTTTGGCTTCTGCTTGTAGAGATTGAGGATTAAGCAACGGGATAGTCTGGATACTATCTGAATTTTCTTTGACTTGACTAACTGACTCTTTAATACTAATTCTAGAGGCAGCAATTAGATGAAATGGGGCTAAGTCGCTATAGATTTCAGAAGGTGTAATGTCTGGGAGAGCCCATCTAGCAGAAGGCTGACTTTCTTCATATGTCTTTTCTATAGAATTTAAAGTTTTGTTTGAGTTATTTTCAAACATTTCTTTAAGCGGATTGTCTTCTGGAAGAGAATCTTCTTCAAGCTCTCTGAATGAGACAGACTTTCTGAATGAATCCATTCTTCGAAACAAAGATAGATTTGAGTACCAACCTTTAGAACCAGACGTTACTGGCTCTGATACCAATTCTCAGCAGGGGCTTCTGTCACAAGCTTGCTCTTTCTCTGTGTCTGTCAGTTCTTTCTGATAGCCAACTCCTGGTGAACCAGTGGTGAACCTACTGAGATCTTTCACGCTCTGGCGACCTTTACAACGGCTTCCTCACCTTACACGGTCTTGGCGTCCCTTCGATCCTTTGGCGAACTTCCTGTGAACTTCGGATGAAAGCACAGAGAGAACTACTATCACAGCGGACGTTTATAAATGCTCAGAGATATTCAAATAAGATAATGGCATACTCATTTTATTTCAGAATGGAGAAAATCTTACAGAATGCTCACAGAGCTTTTACAGAGATTGATTCTATGCAGAAACAGACTAGTCTTGCTTTTATCGGACTTTTCACAGATTAATCATAAGCAAGTTATTACCGGAAGCTTCTGGCAAGATATAGGCTCTGTATTAGAATCAGACTTCACACCCAAAACTTGACTCTTCTAATGGTTCGGCCACTTTAGGTTCTTACCAGTGCCGAGCACACTGATACGCAGGCTTCTCGAACCAACTAGGGACTTTGAGTGATTACTCGTGATGCAAGCAGATCGGACTGAATATCCGCAGATCCAGAGCAAGAGAACACTTGACTCAAACACACACACAATTTCCAAAAAAAGTTTTCAAATGACTAAAAAAGTTTTCAAAACTAAATACGGAGTCTGTTGTGGGTGTTGGCTTACATTAATAGTTTGCAGTGAAATCTCATGTCTTCTATTCCGAATGACGTCATACACAAAGTCATCCACGATTTTCATGCATTCCTTTACGATGACCTCCGACCCTGCGTTGAAGTACCTTTTTAATTTCTAGGTAGGGTCAAAATGATGCGCGAAAATCAAACTATTTGCAGTATCAAAAGCCTTTGAAAAAGTTGCTCCCGGTCCAGACTCATCCATGGATAAGCTATTGACTTCTAGTCCAAAAGCGAACTTGGAGATTCCATCCATGGTTGATCTCAGAAATAGACGCTGTTAACATTCATTCACAAAAGATAACCACGTGTGAGTAAGTGCAAAACCGTTAAACCTAGGTATAAACTCTGAAAACCAAACGATGAGAAAGTCGAAAACAGTTAAATGTAGATATAAACTCTGAAAACCAAAAGATTTAACATGCATGCCTGCATTTCTACAGTGCTTTGCTTTGTTTGATAGACTTCAAGTAAAATTTTCGAAAGTTTCAATGCATTCTCCCGGAAAACAACACTGCTATAATCCCTCAATTGCCTGGTGGAGAATTCCAAACTAGACAATTTTCGCTGTTTCCGCCAGTCCACTCCATCAACGTTGAAAATGCCATCCCCAAGAAGGTCTTCCATAACTTGGTGGATGGAATCTCCCTGTGAATTTCTCAAAAAGAGTTTGGTAATATAAGTGAGTGGAGTTTGGTAATGTATAATATTTGCTATCAATTCAATGTTTAAGATAAGAACTCTATCTTCAAAGACCACATATAAATATAAATATAAATATTAGAGAGTTCTAATCCAAAAATCTCCAACCAAAATATCACAATAGTATATACATAAAATCTTTGAAGTAATACAGTATAAGCTAATGAACTGACCTTGATGTAGTTCGCAAAGTTAGTTTTGAGCATGTGCTCTACATCTGCAGGATCGGTGGTACACACCATGCTAAACGTAGGATAAGCTATTCGGAAAGTTTTGAAGCGTCGGTGACGATCGTAGAAAAAGTCATGTATGCGTTTAAAATTGAGGATATGCTCTACCATTGTTGCAGCACCAGGTGGGTACACGTCGCAATTCCTCCATTTCTTTCTGAAAAAAAGCCCCAGCAGCAAGGCTGTTACCAGCCACAGCATCATAGCTGTTGTTGTTGTTACAGCTGCAGCATACTCTATGCTCCATTCCATTGTCTCTCCAAAAGATCAACAGAAAATGCAATTGACATGGGATTGGCATGGTCCCATTTATAGGAAGCATACGAGAGAATAGTCTAATTTTTTAATATGAATACAAAAAATATACAGGCCAAAAGTCGCCGGGGTTCTTTCGCAGCATCATCTCATCCCTATAAATAATATATACTTAAAAAATTGGAAAAACGTATTCTTCATCTACTGCCTACCATCCACATCGAAAAATTTCTAGATACATCTTGGGTATTACTATGACACATAATAATGGGGCACAAAGTGTAATGTAAAATGTTGACAGGGAAATGATAAAACGATAGAGCTGCATGAACAAGCACAAGTTTTAGTTCAAAGATAAAGATTGGGATCACCGTATCTTTTATATTTTATTCAAGGTCTAAACCAAATTATAAAAATAATATTTATTCAGACGACTTCATAGGTGAAAGAAAAAAATATTGAGCTGCCATAGTTGCCTCGTAATTCTGTGAATCAATTTTAGGTATAGACTGATGACTCTTTGTTCATATTGATGTGATATTTTCCTTTCATAGTGGTGGATGTGATAATTCTCAACAGAAAGTTCCACTAAAGGATTGCTCTTTATTAAAATTAATGGGGCTTCAACTTTGTTTAATTTAATATATATTAAATTAATGGTTTGGTTTTACGAATGCTTTGTTAAGTTCAGATATTTGATTCCATTTTAATTAATTAATGGTGCTTTGGTTTGAAGAATGCTTTGTTAAATTGAATGCTTTGTCACGTTGGGATATTTTATTTCATTTTAATTAATTAGTGGTGGTGGTAGAGTTAGTGGTGATGGTGATGTTGATGATGATGATGGTGTTGTTTTAATTAATTACTAATTTATAAAATTTAATTGCAGAAAGAAATAATATCAAAATTGTAGTAAGAAGTTTGGATAATTTAATATATATATTAACTGAATAATTTAGATTTATTATTTTTTATTGAAAAAGAGATATTTTGATTTATAAAATACAATTATATCTAAAAGTATTTTCAAAACTACATTAAATATGTTTATAAGATGGATATTTTAATATAAAATATATTACATTCTAAATAACTATTATAGTTTTCTCTTAATTCAAGATTTATGAAGCACATAGAAGTATGCAAATTTTTGTTTTGAGTATAAAATTTAAGAAAATTTTTGTACTTAGAAATATTTGATTCTTTTTGGATCTTGCTAGATTTCTAGTTAACATAGATCTATATTGCTTCCGAGTAACACATTATTAAAATATTTTAACTAAAACTTATTTGTTTTAGAGTGGAGATTTCCACATATGTTCATATCTTCCAAGCCTTTAAAATATTTTCTCCGTAGTTCTTTCCTTTGGAAAAAGCCCACATCATCCAAGCTTTCAAAGCTAATGGCTAATATACCTCT
The DNA here is from genome assembly GCA_000404065.3 of Pinus taeda. NCBI lineage: Eukaryota > Viridiplantae > Streptophyta > Pinopsida > Pinales > Pinaceae > Pinus > Pinus taeda. Next base: position 35,378 of record APFE031672161.1, on the reverse strand, counting down.
CAAATTTATAAAGTAGCCTCTCACCCGAAATCAAACATCTTTAATCCCTTCCCTCCCACGGGCTAGATCACTCTCCTTTACATAAAAGATACCACTAATAGATCACCAAGGTGTTGGCTAAGAAGAACATTAAGAACATATTCAGACCCCACTAAAAACTCATACCATTATTCCAATTAGCCAAATATAAGTGTGATCCCATGAAAGGATCGGATGTCTACCAAATTCCTTATTCATGCGGAAAGTCTTACATTGGCCAAACAGGCTGACTGATCACAACTTGTCTTAAGGATCATATTGCAGATAACAACAATCACTGAGTGGCCAAATCAGCCATCATTAAGCACACCTTCAATGCCAAGCACCTTATTTTTTTTTACCAAGCTCGAGTCATTGCTTTAATCCCTTTCATAATAATTGAATCATTAGGGTAGCATTAGAGATCTAAAAGAACCCCTATAAATTCAATGGGGAAGATAGCTATAAACTTAGCCACTCATGGAAACCAATAATCCATCAACTTACTCTATAATCTTCTCTAATCCCCCTTCATCAATCCCCACACCCTCCTTTTTTTCAATTTCTTTACCGTTTTATCCTCCCTTACCCTTTTCTTTCCCTTCTCTCTCGTGGTTTCATTATTCTTATTTTCAATCATCTCTCTACCCCTTTACTTTGTTTATGGTCCATTTCCCCCTCCCCTTTTTGTTCCCCTTTAATAAGCTATTTAATTATATTTACATATATTTTTCATTTATTAATGTCGACACCTAATGATTGGGATTGGGTCAATATATGTAAAATAGAGTAAATAGAAAATAAGGATAATAGGAATATGGAGAGACACTCGGAGATGAAGCCCAAGAGTCTCTCTCTCCATGTATATACCTATGATCAGCCTTAATGGGAAAACACAATTCATTTGAGGAGTTACCTCCTAGCCTGACATGTTATCAAAGCACAAGTCCCAACCATTAATTTTGGCTTCCTTCCTATCCTTGTAACCCCTTCTTACCTCTGTTCTTCATTTCTACAGATTGACATATCCCTGTCAAATTTTGTGCATTCTATTCCTACTATTGAAGAGTCAAGTTGCTGCCTTGAGATGTTGAACACGTGAGGGTGTCAGAGGTGTGCTTCCTAGAGGTGTTATTCTGCATCGAACGGTGTTGATGTGGTGTGGTGAGCGTGGAAATTCGTGGCATTTCTATCACTATGGATTACCTCCTCCCTCCCCTCTATTGAAGTCACGATTGCCATTACACCAAAACCTGCAGGTGTTAGTAAATAGACACATCGCTAGATTTAAGCACATGCCACAAAATGCACGGGAGCGTTGGATCAACACCGCCATTAACAGGGAGTGCAACAATCTCCCCCCTCAATGCGAGTGAGGTGTGTTTCAAACTAGAGACATTTGGCTCTGATACCACTTGTTGGAGTCACGATTGCCATTACACCAAAACCCATAGGTGTTAGTAAACAGACACATCGCTAGATTTAAGCACATGCCACGAAACACACGGGAGCATTGGATCAACACCGTCATTAACGAGGAGCACAACACCCTCTGCGTGAATGGTATTATACTCCAAGTTATAACGTATATCTCTATTGTAATATATCGTTTTTGATATGATGGTATCACATCCATGTTGTCCACATTATCCACGTTTAATGGCATCACTACCCATAATATGTTGAATGGTACTGACTTCAATGTAAGAACGCATACCACTACATACCTACCCCTGAATCCCACTTAATATATCACTTGTGTTGCGTGGAATGAGAGGCATGGTATGTTGAATGGTATCACCTCAATCCGGTAGTGCACATTGAATCATGTTGTGATCTCCCTACATTGAATCCCTCCATTGAAGTTGGTTTCAACCATCATACAACCATATCGTATACCACATACACTATACCACCTTACGGCCTTCACTGTAACATATAACGCTAAAACCACAATATTTTGTCGACTAATCTGTCTTCCCCTCTCTCCTCTACAAGAACACTGTTCCTATCACTGCGGCAGTTCATAAGACTTCAGTCACACTCCCACACAACCAATTTGACTTCATTGTTGCTATTATACCTTGTGCCACAATAGGAGATATACCACCATACCATTATGTTGCATATGTTGAATCCACTGGTAAAACCTCCTTGGACTTCGCTGTTATCACCTCCCCATATACCGCTATACCATTATAGCATCATACAACTTCTGGCCTGGTCATATCTCTAATCATTATGGTTGATGGTAATCTGTTCAACGGTATTATGTGTATTAGCGTGTGTTGGCTCGATGGTTATAATATATAACACCTTTGTTATATAAATCTGCCATATATCACCTCCACCATACAACACCTCCCCCATATAATCCCTCCCCCAATATTAACTTTGATATATCATTCCTCCTTTTTTTTTCCAATGTGAAATAGAGTTTGCCACCTGAAATGCATCTTTTTTCCACCATAAGTGCAATTTGTTTTACAATATATTGCTAGGAGAGTGCATTTTATTTACACGTTACACAGATTTTAAATGCATTCATTGATATCTATTATTGGAGTAGTTCTCTTAGGAAAAGAGAATTATCCTAAATGGTCAAGGAATATCAAACACACTCTCATTTTCAATGAGTTGTGGAAAGGAGTTTGTGTAGGAGAAGGAGATAATTAACCTGCAAAGCCCAAATCAAATAACGAGACTGTCATCTAGGAAAATAAGAACAACAAGGCCTATGCCATGATTATAGCATCTATAAATGAAGAGTTGAGTCACCATATTTCACCATTTAAAAATGATTTTGAAGCCTTACAGAAGTTGAAGGAATTGTATGACTCACACCCTCAACTTGAAGTTGACCAATTGATGATTGAATTGTTCAATCTTGAATTGAAAAATGATGACCCTCTTGCTTTAGCATCATAAGTAAGATCCATTATTCATTAGATAAAAGGCACTAGTTTTCAAATAGACATTCCTCTCATAGTTTATGTCAAGGCACTATATCCCACTTGTTTAAATTATCTTGATTCATTGCAAGCAAATGGAAACCTCAAGGAGATTACCTTTGACTCCCTTGAGAAGAAGTTTGATAAGAGAGAGAAGGATTTTTGGAAGAAGACAACTCCTCAGTATTTTGAAGAATTTGTGTGTCTTGCACATAGAGAGAATAATCCTACACAAGATTCTTCTAGGGTAAGAGATGGTCAAAGAGGAAGAGGAAGAAGGAATTTTAGAGGTAGGGGTGGCAGATTATTCTAAGGAGAAAAGTCTGATCTTCATTGCATATGTTTCAATAGAGATGGATATGAAGCATCAACATGTAAGTTGCCTTGGGATGGAATTGAGCAAGGCAAAAATGAAGCCAAAGATAAAACCATTGACAAAGGGTAAGGTAAAGTACCTAAATCTTCTCATTATGTTGTGGCACATTGAAATATTGGAGTAACTGAAGACTTATTAATGCTTCACTTACTTCTTGGAAAAATGATTGGTTGCTTGATTCATGGGAAACTTTCCATGCTAATTTTAGAAAATAATTTTTGAAGAATTTACTGACAATGTTGATGGAATAGTATACTTTGCAGATAAGTCAAATCTCAAGCCATTAGGGCTTGGTACAACCATGCTCAAACTGGCTGGTCTTCTAGACTTTCTTATGCATGATGTTCTATATATCCTAGAGTTTAGGAGAAATTTACTGTCTTTGGTTCACATCCACAAGAAAGAACACCCCATTCATATGTTTTATGGAAAGGTTGAGGTCAGAAAAGCATTAAATCACTCACTTGTCATGACGGGGATAAAAGAAGAAAGATTTCTGAAGCTTCAAGGAACCTATGCTCATGCACATAATGTCTCATACAACTCTCATTATGATGAAGGTACATTTCCATCAAGTATTTTATGGAATGCTATATTTGGAAACTTGAATTATGACACCCTTCGTACGTTGAAGAAAAGTGATGTTACTAGTTTGCCTACAACTCCTAGGAAACTTAAGCAATGTGATGCTTGTATCTTAGGAAATCACAATAAACAATATTTTCATGATTCACATTCCAAAGAACATAGAAAACTTGAACTAATTCATCCACACTTATGTGGCCCACTGCCTATTCCTTCTACAAATGGAAATAAGTATATGATGACATTTATTGATGACTACAACAAAATGTGTTGAAATCTCATATTGGCTCTATTCGCACTGATAATGGAAAATAATACTTTTCAAATTAATTTGAAAACTATCTTCACGAGCATGGGATTAAACATTAAACAATTGTGCCTTATAACCCCTAAAGAATGAAGTAGCTAAAAGAATGAACAAGATAGTCTGAAATATGGTATGTTCCATGATGTTTTTCAAGAATGTAAAATTGATGTTTTGGGCTGATGTTGATGGTTGTAAAGGAAAAGAAACCTAATAAAACCAATGTATTTGAAGGTTGTGATGCTAAACAACAAGATGATTTAGAAAAAGTTGCTTCAGAGTATGATATCTTGTTTCAAGAACCTAAAGGTCTACCGCCCAAAAGGGAAATAGTGCATGATATTAATTTGCAGCAAGATGCTCCATTACCTAGCATTGGGATGTACAAGTTGTTCGCTTCAGAGAATGTAGAAATCAAGAAGCAGGTGTAGGAATTGCTCGAAAAGGGGTTCATCAGACTTAGCACATCACCATGTGGGTCACCAATCGTTTTGGTGAGAAAGAAAGATGGCTGGTGGAGAATGTGCATTGATTACTGAGCACTGAATAAGATAACGATAAAAAATCATTATCCCCTTCCTCGCATAGATGATCTATTAGATCAGTTAAAGGAAGTTGTTTATTTTTCCAAGTTAGACTTCCATAGTAGATATCATCAGGTCAGAGTTACAGAACAAGATGCATGGAAAACTGCTTTCGAAACAAAGTAGGGATTGTATGAGTGGTTGCTTATGCCTTTTGCCTTAACTAATGCTCCTGCTACTTTCATGAGAATAATGAATAATCTACTCAGACCTTTTCTTGATTATTTTGTTATTTTATATCTGGATGACATTATTATATTTAGCAAAACATGGGAGGAAAATTTAAAGCATGTTAAGAAGACACTAGATGTTTTGAAAATAGAAAACATTTATGTTAAAAACTCAAAATGTGAATTTGGAAAAACATCTTTGAATTACTTGGGACATATAGTAGGGTGTGGTGAATTGAAGATAGATCCCTCTAAAGTTGTAGTCATTATAAACTGGCCTAAACCCAAATCTGCTATAGAAGTGAGAAGCTTCTTAAGAGCAACACAATATTGGAGAAAGTTCATTTCTAACTTTTCCTTATTTGCAGCTCCCTTACATGCTTTGGAAAGATTGAACAAGGTGTTTCAGTGGGGAGGAAAACAACAGAAAGCCTTTGACACCTTGAAATAAAAGATTGGTACAACACTAGTCCTAACACTGCCAGATCTTCAAATACAATTTGAGATCCAAACAAATGCCAGTAAGTATGCTATGGGAGCAGCATTGATACAACATGGTAAACCCATATGTTATCATTTCGAGACAGTTAATTCTATAGTAGTTAACTATCCAACATATGATAAAGAATTGTATGCATTAGTACAGAGTGTGAAAAAGTGGAAACATTACTTAATGAGCAAAGAGACAGTCATACATACTGATCATTGACCACTTCAATATCTACACTTCCAAACTAAGTTGCAATAATCAAGGCACTATAGGTGGATGGGTTTTCTACAACAATTTCATTTAGTCATCATATATAAAAGGGCATACACAATAAAGTTGCAGATATGTTGTCTAGACCTATTATAAATGCATCAACTATACTTAAATATAATTCAACACTGCATGAGAGCTACATTGAAGAATATGCTCAAGATATAGATTTCAAAGATGTATATGCAACTTTAAGTCAAGGCAAACGAGTAGAAGAATTGGATTATCACATTAAGTACCAACTCTTGTATAATTGTGGGAAGCTATGCATTCCACAAACTGAAAGAGTAAAGATAATTTGGGAAGCACACACTTCTCTAATATCAGGTCACTTTGGGGTAAGTAAAATGGTTGCACAACTACAAAGATTTTTCTATTGGCCAAAAAAGAACGAGACAGTTTCTAGATATGTAAGAGGGTGCACCATGTGTGCTAAAAGCAAGCCCAACAATAGAAAACTAGGCTTCTACACTCCACTGCCAGTTCCTTCTCATCATTGGGAAAATATTTCCATGGAATTTGTTGGAGGAATGCCTAAATATAAGAAAGTTCATGACTATTTATATGTTGTTGTGGATAGGTTCAATAAAAAGTGTATTTTGATATGTTGTAATAAAAATATTACAACTTAAAAAACTGCAAGGTTGTTCTTTCAGCATGTATGGGTTCATTTTGGATTACCCATTTCCATTGTATATAATCGAGACACTTGATTTGTTGGGATGTTTTAGTCAAGTCTATGGGAATTGATGGACACCAAACTGAAGAAAAGAACAGTCTTTCATCCACAGACAGATGGCCAAACAGAAGTGGTCAACATGACAGTGATCCAGTTGCTCAGAGGCTATTGTAGCAAGCATTCCAAACTTTGGGATGAACATTTGTGTTATGTGTAACATGCTTACAACTGCAAAAAACATTCTTCTACACAGAGATCTCCTCTTGAGACCTATTTTGGTTTCACACCAAGGTCTCCCTTGGATTTTGCCTTTGGTAAATACATAGCAGTTGATGGACATAGTGATGTGGACAAGGCAACCAAGTTCATTAAACATATCCAAGAGATTCACTAGGCAGTACAGGAACAACTAGACAAGAGCCAAGCCAAATAAAGGCAAGTCATGATAATCATCGGATGGAGCATAGTTCCCAAGTTGGTGATCAAGTCTAGCTGCATATCACCAAAGATAGAATGAAAGGTGAAGGTAAAAAGCTAAGGCCAATAAGGTATGGACCTTTCAAGACACTTGAGAAAATTGGTGAGAATGCTTTTTGCCTTGATTTACCAGCTTACATGGACATCTACTCAGTCGTTAATGCAGACAGCTTGACACTATTCAAACCTTCATTAATTGAAGATCCTGAAGAGAAAAGTCAATTGAATTATTTTGATGATCTATTACCTAAATATCTCAATGAATTGTAGAAAAAGATAGTTTTGGACAGGAAGGTGAGGACGACATTGTAGAGCATTGGAAAGGTATGTTTTAACAAATAACATAGTAGTGTTTCAAGCAATAGTTGTAACCTTTTCTTTATTATACAATAGGGAGAATGCAATGAGAATGAATACAAATGACCCAATCACCGAAAGTTATCTTCTTTATGCAGGAAAGGACAAAAGTAAGAAAGCGCGGTGCTAAACAAGAGTCCCATGAGCAGATAATGGTTGTCCCCCTAAAACCGAATAAAGTCCAGACTAGGGCGAGTAAATTAAGGCAGATCAATCTGGGACGAGATGAAGAACTATCAGTTCGGAAGACTAGGCAGAGAAAAGAAAGGAGTTAACAGTTTAACAGATCCCTCAGGATCTTTGATCCCGAGGGATCGTTACGTTCAATTATTTTGTTGTTTAGTTAACTCCGCCATTACTTGTATAAGAAGGGGGCGGCATCGAAGACTTAAGGGACTTCGGGAATATTTTGTATTTTTACTTTCTGTCTATAAGCTGCACTATTGGTTACACTCAAACTATCGAGTCTCTTTGAGACTTAGTTTTGTTGTATTATCGTTGATGCGTTAATATAATACATTCGGTGTTAATTTCCTCCTGCATCTGAGGTAAGTTACGGTGGTGTGCCATTGAGAGCTAAGGGCCCGGCTCCAACGGACACTGGCTGATTGTATCATTACAGTTTGGCTTTGTGTGGTTTGTCTATTGTTCTCAATAATCTGATATACGTACATCCTGTTCCATACTTTTTCATCAGTAGTTTTCCTTTTGTAAATCTTTGTAACGAGTTTACATCATATTTCCAGAATTGATCACATAACATTGTTCTAAGTTGTTCACTTCCGTTATAGACTTTATAAGTGGAATGTTTCAGCTACAGATGGTTGGAGTAATGGACTACTAGTAATCGTTTTAGATTATGTTTATATATGATTCACGTTTCCTGTTTATGGTGATTTGCTATTCCATTTGATTAACTGCCTACTTGTACAAAAGGTTGCTCTTTATTTGTATGTAAGTTGATGCCAAAGAATTGAGAGTGTTGAACTCACGAGATTTAGTTTCTTTCCTGCTATTCCTTTTTACTGTTGTTCCATTTCCGAGTTGCTGTTCCATTTCTGAATTGCTGTTCCATTCTGCTTTCTTGCTGTTCCTTTTTACTTGCATTCATTGGTATTGTGTGGGAGGAGGATCAAGGCTGTCGTGAGACATAGCAGACACTATTATGCTCCCAGATCCATGATCCATACTCTAATTTCTTTTCCTTCATCAGTTTCTAAAGGGATGGGTTACTGCTTCCGTACCCTTGACTGACAAAGTTGCCACGTTTGATTTCTTTATGCAAAAGTAATTTAGCATAGCTTAGCATCCATTTACTCTTGTATTTCTTAGATCTATACTACGAAGCATTACTCTGACAAATAGCCTCAAATTGAGATACCCTTCACAATAACAAAAATGTTCCCGGATTGACTTGTAATGTGAGATAACTAGAGGTGAAAAAGGCCCTTGTTACAGCTCTACATTTTGGCGCCGTTGCCGGGGAAGGGTATAGCCATTTGTTTTTAAAAAAAATAGGGTAATGTGCAAATCTGCCAGGGGGGAATTGGATTTCAAAAACGGAAGGTAAGAACCTACGTACGGAGCATGTAAAAGCCCTGCTCCACCGTCCGCCTTCCTAGCAGAAATTGATTGGTTAAATAGGATTTAGCAGTTTAATTGGAGTGCATGACTAAGCAGAAAAAACCTGAAAAAAATCAGAAGCCTCCATCTAAAGCCGAAAAAGCCAAGGGGCCGGTGACCCTTGGGCGAACGACCTTCATAGACGAAATCTATAAGAAAGCTGAATCCCAGCCATCAGTAGGTTATAGGAAAACCAATTCTAAACAACCTACTAGTTCCCTTCAGGCCTCAGAATCACCATCTGAAGCCTTTGCTGAGGTGCACAGTCAAACAGACGAGTAGGACTTTCAAGAAATTGAAAATTTGACTCCTGGACTATTGCACGAAGGGAGTCTTAGTAAACTTTGTGAAGGAGAAGGAGAAACAGGGGAAATCGGGGAACCTAGATCTCCTATCGAACCAAACCAGCCTTTAAGTAGCCCAGATAAAGGAAGCGCTGCAAAAATTCTTATTGAAGGAATTCATTCACCTCAGATAGTGAGGACCATCATTATCCCTGATAAAGGGAGTGTTGTCAAAACAATCCCCGTTGAGACTACCCCTACTCAACCAAGGAACACTCTCTTAGAAATTCCTGAAGATTACTGGCATATATTCGATCCCATGGCACAGAATCAGCCAAATACCCAGACCTCCACATTGCAATACCCTATAGTAGATTCTGCAGCAAATGCGCCCATGAAAGCCATCCCCCTCCAACATATCCCCACATTCCATGGCCTCACATCGGAGGATCCGGATGCATTCTTGTTCGAATTTGATGTATTATGTAGAGGATACGATTACACTACTGATCCCCAGAAATTAAAATTATTCCCCTCCACATTAAAAGGGGCTGCCTTGAGATGGTTTATGGGTTTAGGTGGTGGGGTTATCAACTTTTGGGATCAAATGAAAGAACCCTTTTTAAAGAAATACCAGGATTACTGTAGGTCAAGAGAGCTAAAAGATGAAATCTTTCAAATGTCAGCCAGACCAAACGAAACTCTAGAAAAATATGTAGAACATTTCCAATATAACTTGCAAAGATCTCCCTATGCATCGTTGCCTCTGCCTGATAATGTATTGAAAACCGCATTAATTAGAGGTATGAAAGAGCAATGGATTGAAACGTTGAATATTATGGGGAAAGGAGACATTTATCAGGAAAATTTTGCTGACATCATTGGTCTGTGTATCAAGAGCTCAAGAGGCAGCACAAGGATAAATCTAGCAGAATATGATCGCTTTACCAGAGATCACAGAACATCAACAGAGGGAGTAACACGTGTGGAACTTGGAAATTTGCTAGAAAATTTCAAAACTGATATCCTGGGGACATTAACTACACAGCTTGATATGGTGCAGGCTAAACAGAAGCAAGCAGAGGTGGAACAAAATCTAGCAATCTTCTGTCCTCGATGCAGGAAGAAACATAGCCACAAGGAATGCCCGCTCGATATAGTTCAAACATGTGCTATCTGTACCAAAGACCACCTGACTGAAAGCTGCCCCTCACTTCCTGGTTTGAAGGAAATATACAAAGAAGCAAAAGAGGAGCCAGAATCAACATATTTTATTAACCAACGTCATCAATGGCAGCCAAGGCAATTGGGTATGTTTTCAGACCCCTCCTCTTCTTTTCAACCCCCGCAGTTTAATGCTCAGCAACAGAATATGTGGCAAAACCAGTCCTAGCACCCATTTTCGAATTGGTCACCTCAAATGTTTCCTACTCCAAATCCTTGGATGAACCAATCTGGTTGGCCAAACTTCCCGTATCCCCCACCATACTGGCAGAATAATGCATATCCTCCGCAAGGGACCCCTTCTACTTCGCAAGGTTCACCCTGGTAGACAAACTGGCCAAGATCGACATATCAATCGCCAGGATCAATTCCGCTCCCTCAACCAACCCTGCCAGCCTTACAACAAAATCCCCAGCCTAACTTGAGACCACAGCTCCCAGCCCAACCCAACCCGAATCCAAATAATAGACCAGTTCAATCTCTTCAAATTACAGAATCCTCAGAGATTGAACCGGATCTGCAGGAGTGCAATGATCTTCAGTTAAGATCTGGGCGAATAATAGAAACAGAGGGACATAGAGCAACTCACATTGAAGATCAGTTACCTATAAAATAGCCATCACAAGAGGAAGATGTAAGTAAAGACCAAGCCCATCAGTGAGTAATTACATCTCCTCCACCTTTCCCAGAATGATTGGCCATCCCGCGACCAACACAATATCCAGATTTCGATATTCTGGGAGAACTTCAAAACTTGTATATAAGAATTCCTTTCCTTCAAGCTATACAGGATATCCCCATATATACAAAAACCATAAAAGACCTGTGTAGCAGAAAACCAAAAAGAAATGTAACCCCTAACCCAAAAGTCCAGGTAGTCGGCACCTTATCTGACCTCCTATCAGGAAAAGAGACGCCAGTCAAATACGAGGACCCTGGAAACCCAATTGTCACTGTTCAAATCTATGGGCAGACCTTGACCAACGTCTTAGTTGATCTAGGGGCTGCAATTAACATCCTGACAACATCAACTTGCCAGAAGCTCGGAATTACATCGGTAGAACCTACTTCCACTTTGTTAGAACTAGCTGACCGATCAGTAATAAGACCAGAAGGCACCCTGTATGATATCATGGTTTCGGTGGACTCCTAGGAATACCCGACCGATTTCCTGATTATTAATCCAAAAACCCAACTAGATGGACATCCGCTAATTCTAGGTAGACCGTGGCTCGCTACTGCTGACGCCTATATCGGTTGCCGGCAGGGAAACATGACCATAACCAGAGGGCTGGATATCAAAAATTTAATTTTGTACCCTCCAGCGCAGCCAAGCATCACACCTCATACATCGCTAACCAATCTGCGCCATGCCTCATATATCACTGACAATATTAGACCCCCATTAACAGTCCAGGAAGCGCTAGATTTCAAAGATCAAACAGAAGATGATGCCATCAATAAATTCATTAATCAAATTGAATCCACATCATATGCACACTGTTTTATGATAAAAGCGACATTTGACAATGAATTAGAGGAGGATCCCCTGAAAGACAGACATGACCAAATCATACCTGTGACTTCTGTCGCTTATAGCAAAGTAGTGCAAATTGAACCAGGGAAAACTTTAAATATTAACGCTAATCTGACACCAGAGCAAGAGACAAAACTCATCCAGCTGTTACGAAAGTATCAGGAGGCATTTGCATGGGACTATCCTGATATGAAAGGGATTGATCCCCAGCTATGCACACATCGTATTTATATCGAGAAAGATGCAAGACATGCTCGTCAACCACAAAGAAGACTCAATCCCCACTTAAAAGACGTTGTAAAAGATGAGCTTCAGAAACTTGTAGACGTTAATTTTATTTATCCTATTTCTGACAGCAAATGGGTCTCCCCACTTGTGGTAGTACCTAAAAAGAATGGGAAATGGAGGATCTGTGTCGATTATAGAGAATTAAACAAAGCTACACAAAAAGATCACTTCCCTCTCCCATTCATAGATTAGGTACTGGACACCTTAGCAGGCAAGAAATTCTTTTCTTTCTTGGATGGCTTCAGCGGATACAATTAGATTCAGATTGCCCCTGAAGATTAGGATAAGACTACCTTTACTTGTCCCTGGGGAACGTTCGCTTATCGAGTCTTACCCTTTGGATTATGTAATGCTTCGGCCACATTCCAAAGGGCTGTCCTTAGCATCTTTGCAGATTTAATCAATGATGGATTGGAAGTCTACATGGACGACTTCACACCATATGGAGATGACTTTGATCCAGCTCTAGATACTCTCAAAAAAGTCCTAGAACGATGCATTGCCACCAGGGTTTGCTTGAGTCACGAAAAGTGTTACATGATGATGACCAAAGGACTCATTTTGGGACACTATATTTCAGCAGCTGGTATTCAGGTAGACCCGGCTAAAATTCAAATACTTTTGCTTATTCCGACCCCCACTAATCAAACAGAGGTACGCAGTTTCCTTGGTTTTTCTGGGTATTATAGACGATTCATACAACATTATTCACATATTGCTACACCTTTACATGCATTAACTGGAAATTTTGACTTCTTATGGATAGAGAAATGTGATCGAGCCTTCAAAGAACTAAAGAAGTTGGTATCTACAGCTCCAATTCTCTAAGGACCTAATTGGAATTTACCATTCCAAATTTCAACCGACGCCTCCGACACAACAATCAGTGTAGTTTTGGGCCAAGAAGAGGATAAAAGACCATATGATATCTATTACATCAGCAAAAATTTGGCCCCGGCTGAATTAAATTACACTGTCACCGAAAAAGAATTCTTAGCTGTGATACATGCTGTTAATAAATTTAGACACTATATTACAGGCTATCTCGTTATTTTGTATACAGACCATTCTGCTATCAAGTATTTAGCGAATAAACTTGTTACAAATGGAAGAATAACCAGGTGGTTGATCCTGTTGCAGGAGTTTGATATTACAATCAGAGATCGACTGGGGAAGGAGAACCCTGTAGCTGATTTTCTTTCAAGAATACCAAAATCAGTTGAAACAACAGCAGTTGAGGACCAAGAAGAATACAAAAAGGATAGTTGATTGTATTTGTGTCAAAGTGGATGAGAACATTGAATTGGAAGTCTATCAACAATTAAATACTAGCTCCATTGATCCATTCAACAATGAGGAGAAGGTTGATAATCCACTTTGATATGAATACAATGAAGAACCCCTCAATCATCAATCCAAGGATCCAACAAGGTATGTGAAAAAACACCACCCAGCTGATCAAGTTGTTGGTGATTTAAATATCGGTGTTTAGACAAGAAGAAGATTGTTAAATCACCTTGCCCAAGTGCATGTAGCTCTGATATCTATGGTGGAACCAAATGATTTTACTCAAGCTATCCAAGATGATAATTGGTTAAAATACATTCACAAAGAGATCGATCAGATTGAGAAAATTCATACTTGGGAACTTATACCTAGACCAAAAAACAAGAATGTTATTGGCAAGAATTAGGCCTTCAAGAAAAAATTTAATGAGCCTGATGAAGTGGTAAGAATCAAGGCATGTATATATTTCAAAGGATATGCACATATTGAATTATTATGTTTTGATGAAACCTTTGCTCCTATTTCTTGATTAGAGTTTATTATAATTTTTTTGGCATTTGCAAGTTTCAAGAAATTCAAGATATATCATATTGATGTCAAATCTATTTTCTTGAATGGATAGTTACTAGAAGAAGTTTACGTTGAGTAGCTAGATGGTTATAATTTTTCAACTAAATGTAATCATGTTTGCAAGCTAAAAATGGCATTATATGGTCTCAAGCAAGCTCCATGGGCTTGGTATTACAAGTTTGACAACTACTTGCTCAAGTGTGGTTTTAAATGAGGTGCAATTGATAGTAATTTGTATGCTAAATCTATTTATGCAAAATTGTTAGTGGTGGTTGTCTATGTTGATGATATTATTTTTCTAGTGATTCAGATCAGCTAACATGCCAATTTTCAACTAGTATGAAGGTTGAATTTGAGATTTCTACTCTTGGATACCTTTCTTATTTCCTTTGTTTATAGATTGCACATTCATATAAAGAAATATTTATTTCAAAAACCAATTATCTCAGGGAACTATTGAAGAAATTTACTATGGATGAATGTTCTTTGGTAAGCACTCCAATGGACCTTATAGGTTACTAGCTCAGAAATATTGATGAATCACCAAATGTAGATGATAATTTATACAGATCTATTACTGGAAGCCTCATATATTTGATAGCCTTAAGACCAAACATCATGTAGGTAGTTTGTATTGTTGAAATATTTCAAGAAGCCCCAAGATAGAGTCATCTCCTAGTAGCAAAGAGGATTCTCAGATATTTCAGAGCCACAATGGACTATGGAAATTGGTACCCTAGAGGTAAATATTTTTCACTAATTTTAATTAGGCAGGTGATGTAGGTGATCGTAAGAGCACTAGTTGTGGTGATTTGTTTATTGGTGAATCTCTAGTTTAATGTTTGATCAAGAAGCGAGCCTTAATTTCACTCTCTACCGTTGAAGAGGAATGCGTAACAACAGTTCCCTATTGCACTCAACTCTTATGGATGAGATAAACTTTATAGGATGTACACATATTATATGATCAACCTATACTAATCATATGTGATCATAGAAGTTCCATCATAATGTCCAAGAACCTTCTCTTTTATTCAAAGACAGCATATTCCAATCAAGTACCATTTCTTAAGAGAGAAAGTTGCAAATCTGATTATTAAGTTGGAGTATGTTCCAAAGAAAGAAGAAGTAGCTTATATATTCACCAAACCTCTCCTAAGAGATCAATTTGATTATTTAAGGAAAATATTGGGAGTATTTCCTCTTGACTCCGTCCTCTAGATCTTCCTCAAGAGGAAGAAAAGAAGTTAGCAAAACACTCACCATATCAAAAGAAATTTGTCAAGTCCACATGATCAACAAGACAGGGGGAGGAAGGTTGCATGGGGGGAACATTTCTTTCTTATTTATTTATATCAAAATGGTAGAAGTAAAATAAAATATCTCATCAAACAAAGGGCAAGAGGTACACCAAAGAAGGAGAAGTACTCGATGGAGGAGAAAAATAAAGCAACAATCTAGTAAAGGTAGTGTATTTGTTATTTTGTTGATCAAGGGTCCCAAAACACCTCTCCTTGTAGTTCGGTTGTCACCTACAAAGAGCATATATACAAATAGTTGGATGATGTTAGTTCTTTAATAAGAGCCAAGAAAGCATGGAATGTGAGAAGAAAAATACATGAGAAATATTAAAAAAAAAGTAAAAAAAATAACATGAAACAACACTTAATGAAGCATAAACACATCAACAAAGATATCGGAACATAATCCCCCTTATTGATTGTTGCTAGAAGAGTTAGAAATAAGATACCAATACACTTGAAGAGAGTTTCTTGATAAATGGTGATCAAGGGCTCTCAGCAATGAACTCCTTTCTTCAATCTCCTATGCAAACTCACTCTCTCTAAAATAAGCCAAGGGAACTCTTAATGGTGGTGGAACTCTCTCAACAATGTAATCTTGGATTTCTTTGGAGCAATTTTTCCAGCATAAAAATCCACAAACTTCTTCTTCTCTTTGGTCTTCCAATGCCTTGTTTATATAGAAATTTAACTCCTCTTTCCCTCCCTTTGATCATTAAGGAGAAAATGGCTTGAGAGAAGGAAAAGAGGACTCCCTTCAGGGTTGCATATCTCCAAGTAGGATCGAAATATTTTGTCCTTAGGTAGTATATGTCAGGAGTAGTTAGCCAAAATTGTTTGTACTGGCCCTGAACTATTAATTGGACTTTGGGTGACCCATGCTGCTATCAAAGAAATAGTCATGCGACAATGAATTTCTGCCTTTGGATAGCCCTCGTACACTGATTTTTTACATATGACCTTAGAAAACATTTTTTTTATGATGTCTTTAGTTGGAAAAGTTTCACCTCTACATGCTCTTGTTTGGCTGTGGGTGTCATCTGACCCATACAAATGTCTGTACAATTTTTCCATGTTAATAGTTGCCCCCTAATGTATTACGCTAGGAGAGAACGCATAGTTGAAATAAATCACATTTTTTTGACTTGATGATGGGTCTAACATGATTTTCGAGAGAGATGAGATCACTCTGGAGATGATTGGGTAGATGTCCTTGATGGAGAACTCATAGAAAACCATTTCTCTAAAGGAATGATGATACAAAAAGTGTTTATATGAGGCAGCCATGTCCCATGCTCATTATGATGCCTTAGGATTGAAATAGTACAAATATACAGGAAAACATCATGTCAAGTCAATTGTTATCACCAAAAAATGATCACCGAGCCGTTTCTAACTAGGTGGATCGAAATACACCATGTGAATTTAATTTTACCATCGTAAAATCACTTTCATTGTGGAAAATAATTTAGTAAACCACTTTCATTAAATTATTTTATGATTTAAATAATAATAAAAAAACACATGAGAACAATTAGATAAATCATTGTTTCTTTAATTTTCTCTAAGAATTATTATTAAATCATTATCTAATAATTATTCCTTGTCATATTTGACTAAATCCCTTAGGAATATTTAAGTAAATAACTATTTATTTAAATTTTTTTATTTCTATAATTAAGAATAATTATTAAATCACTATTTAATAACTATTTTGATTTCACACCTTTCTTGTTTCTCGCAAAATAGTTAATAAATCATTTAAGTTGTTAATTATTTCTAAATAAAGGAATTTAATGATTTTAAATTCCTTTTCCCTCTCCAATAAATATAATAAAGTTATCCAAGTAGTTAGATTTAAATTTGGTCAATAATATTTTATTATTCTCCGTTTTTTAGATTAACTCCATGCTTTGCTATATAATGAGCATTTTTCATTCATTCCTCACCATGATCATTATCATCGTCAACATTATCATCATTTTCTTGAGCTCCCATTTGAGTTCTTCATTTTGTTTGGGTTTTTCACACGATTGAGAGAAGGAATTCTATTTCTGAAGCATCAAGGATATCTAAGGACCCATCCCCCAGAGGGGGACTTACAGACCAATCTGTAGATCTCCTTCACCATGTGTTATCAATAAATATTTATTCATTTAAAATGGTCTTTCCAGTTGGGTTATTATTCTAGATACATTATTTTAATGCTATTTGTTTTACATCTCGTTTTCTTTTACTGTAGGTTTTCCATTTGTATTTTAGATATTGAATGACAAAAACCATCAAATTGTTGTTAGAATTTTTGGTACACCTTCCAGGAATTTTCACTCTAACAAATGGTGACTCCATTGGTTTAGTAACCACATTCTTAGGTGACTAAAGTTTCAAAACTTTCAGGGTTTGTTCACCATTTTTTAGGCGTCACAATTTTTATTTCCATTTTTAAACCCTATTTTGTCTAATTTTTAGATTTTGACGGGTTTTTTTTCTTTTCCACAGGTCACAAGTACCAACCGAGAAAGAGATGGTAACATTTGTTTGATATCTACCAACTGAGACTCCTAGAGATAGAGAACACTATTTTTCCCCTTTAGTGTGCTCCAGAGTGTACTTTTTGGCCTAGGAACTTCACTCTCACTGAAAACAGGTCAGTACCCGTGTGTTGCAACTTTTCTGAAAATTTTTCGAATTTTTTATAGTTTTGCCGAGAGTGTTGTCTGTAGACTGGTTTGGTCTTTTCAACTTTGTTGATCAATCCCCATTAAGCCTATATCCACTTTTTTTGTCTCTTCGAGGAAGGAAATAGCCCCCTAGGGTTTAGAGTACTCCTCCACATTGTTAGGAAGACATTTGTTGAGCGAGGAGTTTAGGGTCTTCAACATTTTTAGCCTCTGTTTTCCAAATCTGATCCATTACATTTCATATCCACTGGATAGGTTTATTTTACCCTTTCTCACATTAGAGACAGTGTTTTCCTTTCCCCCTTAGGATCCCCTTGAGCATCCCAGGTCTTAGAGCTCTATACCTGTCCTTTACAATAGTTTTCACTTATGATTGTTTTTGTCTGTTTGCACCATTTCCACCAGCTAAGGGACTTTAGATCCTAGTCCCTTGCAATCGTATCTCGTTGGCCTATTTATGTGTCTTTAAGTAGCTTGTTTGTCTTCTCTTACTTAGCTTCTTAGTATCCCTTATGAGTGGGGTTGTGTATGCTTGATTGACTATTTAATTTTCTATCATTTCATATTCATTTATAGTGTTTCAACATTTTACTTTTAGCAACATATGGCATCATGAAACATGCTTAATTAACTCATCCACTTAACACATATTTTTCACACACTCATGCCTTAAGTGAACAAGAGCTTGGTTAACACCACCAAGCCAAGACTTTAAACACTACACCTTAATAAATTAGCACACATAGATTAATCCCACTTGGGCATCACGGCCAATCAATATTTGTAGTGTATGTGTAAGTTCGGTGGGATAGCCTTCCAATAACACCCATCGGTCAATTTTCATTGAAACATAGAAGTTGTCATATTAGGCAGCTTAAAATCCTTCACCATCCCATGGTCAAAGTCAAAGTGCATTAGAAACCCGATTCAGAGGGGGTTAGGCTAAGTCCTTGTGTGAGAAGTTATCCTCATGGCTACCCAATCCATGGTGGGGAAATCCATGCAGTGGTTGACTACCAAGAAGCTCAAGACTCGACCACCCCCATAGGACAAAGGTAAGCATAGTGACCAATCTTAGGAAAACACCTTATAGGACTGGTTGTGGGAAGCAGTTGATCCTCTACCCCACCTTTCTCTAGATAGCTCTACTTGTAGGGATGATATTCTCTCAAGTAAGAAGTTATTTGGAAGACCATCTGAAACAATAGATCTAGGACTGTTTGAGGACTCAGATCACCTATAGGCTAGAGATCTTTTTTATTTGATCAAACATGTTTTCTTGCATTAGAGTAACATAATTAAAATAGTTATTTTTTACTTGGCACCACTACACAAGTGTTTTTTTGTTGTTTTTCACTCTTTTCTTCCTATCGTTATCACTTAGTCTAGACAACATAATGCCTCCAAGGCATTTGTCATGTCGAATTCAAGGGATTCAACCTCAATTCCTATTAGGCCATATCACTCCTCCCATTGGGTGTGAGTTCATCCCCCTAGTCTCCATCGAGTCATCATTTTGATTCTAATTCTTATTTTGTTGGTTCGTCTCATTCATCCTTTGATTTTGCTTCCCCTCATCCTCACATCACCATCATGTGAGGCACCAATGTAGGTGTAGGAACCGAACGTGGTAACCCAGGTGCGACCTAGGGTACCCCCACTAGAGGAGCCTCAATTAGTGTGGTCACTCCAACTCCTTTATTTATTTCTGTCATTGGTTTAAGTCTCCAATATTTTAACCAAATTATCAATGTTCCCCTTCTCCACGATCTCACATGGCCAATAATGCCTACAAAAC
Organism: Pinus taeda; assembly: GCA_000404065.3. Taxonomy (NCBI): domain Eukaryota; kingdom Viridiplantae; phylum Streptophyta; class Pinopsida; order Pinales; family Pinaceae; genus Pinus; species Pinus taeda. Next base: position 15,524 of record APFE031672161.1, on the reverse strand, counting down.
TCTATTCAGACATCTCGAAGTTTGAGGGTAATCCTGGGGAAGACCCAACCAATCATGTTCTCTCCTTCCATATGTGGTGTTCATCCAGTTCTATTACCGATGACTCCATTCGTCTTGGATCGTTCCAACACAATCTCACTGGAGATGCTACAAAGTGGTATGTACACCAACCCAGGGAAACCCATTCTAGTTTAGTGACTCTTGCCACAATATTTCTTTCATATTTCTAGTTACCTCTCCATTATTATACCAGTACTAAACTTTTGACTTCATTTCATTAAACTTCTGCTACTCGCCTCTCCGACCATGTATAGGAATGGCATAGAAGGAGGAGCATATGTCAAGCTCCTAAATTTGAAGACTAAGTCTATATGGATTGGTTTCTTAGATCACATTTGGCCCACATTGTGAAGATGTTTCTTCCCACTTTCCTTAATCCAAAGAAGAACCTCTCCAAATAGCTCTCCAATTTGACCTGATTTATGCCCAGTTAGGTTACGTTTACACTGTCATCCTTGATCTACCTCAACCTGTTGTTTCTAATGCATTGGGGGCATCTCATGTCATGGACAAAATTATTACAAATCTTTCATGAAGATGCTTCAAGTATCTCTCCCTCACCATGTGTTCTTTCTTCCTCCAGTCCACCCATCTTCCACTCTGATGAAGACATCATGGAAGCCATGACCACTTCTGATTACCTTGGGATGATATTCACCATCATGCATACTTCCTCCCGTAGTAGACCCATGACCAATATGCTATGGAATCCAAAGACTTCATTCATGGTGATGTCGATTGGTTCAAAAACCCCATTCTCATGCCCGATGCTTTCGAAGGAGGAAGTATTTCCAACATTTCCCCCACCATAAAAATAAACATTTCAAATAAACCAGGGGTTGAATAAAACATTGTCTTGGGGACACATCACAGCCTAGAAGAAATTGAGGCTTACACGAAGCTCTTCAAGGAATTATGTGATGCTTTCACCTAGTCCTATTTTGAAACTCCAAGACTTGATCCCACCATTGTCAAACATTACATAAAAACTCGGTCCAATTCCATACCTGTCTATCAAAAGAAATGACCTATTCACCATTCCAAGCGTGATGTCATAAAAGCTGAAATCGATAAGCTAAAGTGGGCAGGCTTCATTTATCTTACTGAATACACCACATGGATGTTCAATCTAATTTCTTTTCTTAAAAAATAAGGCACCTACCATGTTTTCACTAACTTTCGTGATATGAACAAAGCTTGTCCCAAAGAAAAATTTCCCACACCCTTCATTGACTAGGTCATTGATGAGTGTGTAGGGCATGAGATTATTTCCTTTAAGGATGGGTTCTTTGAGTACAATCAGATTTGTATCCGTAATTTCAATCAGTTAAAAACCACCTTCACTAATATATGGGAAACCTTTGCATACAAGGTCATGCCATTCGGCCTAAAGAATGTTGGGGCCAATTTTTAGTTGGCCATGTCCTATTTCTTTCAAGACTTGTCCCACATTATCCTTGCATATATCAATGAACTCGCCGCTCGTTCTAGATTTCAGTCATAACACCTCCATGATTTGTGAATTGTATTCTTATGATGTAGTAAGTATAACATTCTCCTTAATCCCCTAAAGTGTGTCTTTTTCATCCCTGCTGTCCTCCTATTGGGCTTCATTTTTTCCAAGGATGGTATTACTCTTAATCCTTTAAAATTTCAATCCATCCTTGAACTTGCCCCCCACCCATACTCTCAACTAGCTACAAATCGATCAAGGCAAGGCTAACTTCCTTTGTCAGTTTGTCCTTCATTATGCCACAATGGCTCATGGGTTCCTCAGACTCCTTAGATATACCATTCCATTTGTATGGGATGACCAAGCTCAATAGTCTTTAGATACCCTAAAATGTGCTCTAACTTCTGCTCCCTTGATTATTCCACCAAACTTTAAAATGGATTTCATCTTATACATCTCTACATCCACCTACTCGATTGCTAAGGTCCTAACATAGGAAAATTTAATAGGAATAGAACATGTCATCTGTTATGTCAATAAGAACCTCAACAAGCCCCCTATGTTTAGTCACACGAAGAAAATAGTGCTATATGTCATGTTCTCCATCGAGAAACTTCACCATTACATCCTTACTCATACCACTAAAGTCATGACAAACTCCAACCCAATGGCTTTCCTACTGAGTTGATGGATCATCAACAGGAAGTATGCCCATTGGATTGTCATCCTCCAAGAATACGATCTTGAGTTTTTCACCCCCAAAAGTAAGAAAGGTTTGGCCCTTACTAAACTTATTTATGAATTCCCCACCGATGCACATGATCTGTCTGTTAATGATGATCTCCTAGATGAACAGTTGTTCCTTATAACCTCTTATGACCCATGGTATGTTAACATCCTCACATATCTACGAACCTAGAAATTTGTCCCCCATCTCACTCATGATGATCGGTAATGGATTCGACGTCAAGCCCCCTACTACCTCCTCATCAATGATGATCTCTATCATCACAGTGTCGATACTATCCTTTTTCATTGTCTCACCCATTCTAAAGCTAAGAAAGTGCTCAATTATTGCCATGGTGACACTTGTGGTGGCCACATATTTGGAAAAGCTACTACCCATAAAATCATGTGTGCCAGGTACTTTTGGCCTTCTCACTTCAGCGACTACATTGTGGCAATCAAACACTATCCCATTTGTCAATTATATGCCCCTAAGGCAAGAGCTCCACCTACTCTCCTCCATCCAGTTGTTGTAGTTGGTCCTTTTTGTTAATGGGCTATTGACTTTATGGAGTGTCATTCCCCATCCGCTAATAACCAAAAGTATTTTATCGTGGTTGTTGACTATTTTACCAAGTGGGCTGAAGCCATGCCAACGTTCACTAATACCGTAGCTACTTCTGTCCTCTTCTTTCTCAACCATGTTATCACTCGATTTGGGGTTCCAAAGCAATTGGTCTTCGACCATGGCAGACACTTTAAAGATGCGATATGGAACAAGTTATCCTCTCTATTGGGCTTTGAACACCAATATTCATTGTATTATTATGCCCAAGGAAATGGCCAAGTTAAAGTTGTCAACAAGATCCTGAAGACTATGCTTTAACAGAAAGTAATAAACATAAGACCAACTGGCATGTAACTCTCTTCCCTGCTTTGTGGGCCTATAGAACTTCTATCAAGACTACCACCGGGTTCACTCCTTTCCATCTCATTTTTGAAGAGGAATCAATTTTACCAATCGAGTGTGGAATCCTTTCCCTTCACCTTGTTGTCCAACTCCTCCCAGACACCCAACCCTTAGAAAAATGAATCATCATGCTTGGGCGCACTTATGAAGAACTTCATGTTGCATTACAAACCACTGAAGCGGCAAAGAAACGTACCAAATCTTAGTATGACCACAAAGTCCACCCTCATACCTTCCATGAAGGCGACCTTGTTCTCGTGTATGACCAACCTCATTATTTCCTAGGATGTGGAAATTTTCAACCTTTATGGCTAGGGCCTTATATCATCCATAAGTGTTTGGCCAGGGGGACATACCTATTAGAGGATCTAAAGGGCCAAATCCTTCCTAATCCTCAGAATGCGCTCTACCTCAAAAAAATTTACCGATAGCATTTCCCATCAATGTGTGTGTATCTTTGTCTTTCTTCTTTCATTTAGGTAGCTTCCATCCCCCACTCTCTTACACATTGTCTTCTCATGTCTTTTAGATGGATCTATCATCCACACCTTATATCATTTTTGCCAATGGTGTGATTTGCTTCACCAAGAATATTGCCTTAGCATCTTGGGCCACTTTTACCCCCATGCATTCATTAGTGGACTCTAGTGGCATTTGCATTGGACCTGTCACCAATAACCAGGCCAAATATGATGCAATCATAGGTTTGTTAGTCAATGCCCTTGATCATCGTATCCTTCACTTTCATGTTTGTCTAGATTCCTTGCTACTTGTCATGCAATTGAATGACGTTTATCATGTTCACAATCCTATCCTATTTAGAAAATATCTATGATTTAAGATTTTCATGCATTAATTTGAATCCATTTCATTCAAACATGTACCTAGAGCCCAGAATCACTATGTAGATACCATGGGTAATAACATATAAATTGGCATTTATCACATGTAAGATGACATCCATAAAACAAATGGGAAACCATAATTATCACAAAAAGATGTATATATAT